>CAUYQV010062946.1:0-29993 GCA_963574575.1 Galagoides demidoff
GCAGGAGCAAGCATGTCCAGAAATGATGGCGGATAGTTAAAGAAAAAGCTTCTTTTCTGGATGCATTTATCTTCATTCATTCTTCACGTGGTTTTTGTTTCCAGTCCTTATCTTAAACATTGTTATTGTTATTAAATTTTAGGCCTTTTTGATTTTGTGAAGGCACAAAGTGGAAACCTAGTAAACACATGTATATGTAAAAATAAATAAATAAACAAATAAATTGAGAAATATTAGGGTTATTAATTTTATTAATTGTGGATATGAGCAATAGATGCTGATTTATCCTCTGGACTTCCCAGTTAAATATTGAACTATAATCTGACTTGCATTATTTTATTATTTCATGAATAATACTCATATGGAAAATAGTGCTAATGTAAAATATATAATTAAAAAAAAAAAAGATTTGCCTGCTATGGGACCATCTCCTGGGACTCCTCTTCATCCACCCCACATAGCTGCTGCCAAGGCTGAACACCCACCTCATTCCAGCACAGGAATGAGAGGTGCATCGTGAGTCCTTCCCTGCTCCTCCCCTGCAGGTGTTTCCCTGGCCCCTCTGGCCCTGGTGACAAAGGACGCTGTGCTCTAAGGCTTTGTGGCTGGGAATAAGAGAGGAAAATGGCTTGTATGCCTTCCTGGCCACTGGTTACCATAAACATCCCAGCCTCAGTGCTTGCGCACACACACACTGCACACACATGCACACGTGTACCAGCCCTTAAAGGGAGACATCCAGGTATCCAGATGGAGGCAGGGCCCCTTCAGGATCTGTGAGACTGAGTGTTGGGCATTTTGGGCAGGGCTCAACCACTCGTTTCCCCAAGCTGGGCCATGCCCCAGGCTCTAGCTGATGCAGAGGGGTAGCTGAGGAGGAAGGGGCACCAGTGGCCAGGGGCCTCACTGGAATGTCAGTGCGGGTAGGGATGGGTGTTTCCTGACCCAATGCCAAACATCCACTCCCCAGCTTCTGAGCTCTAGGCAAGTTTGGGGCAATCACTATCCACTGACTGTGAATCAATGGCTTTGACAGCTGTTCTGGGTGACAGCACAGCCACTCTGGAGTCATTCTCCCCATCTAGAGATGTGTTTTATTAGCTGCCCATAGTTGGGCGTGGCCTGGACTCAAAGCCATGAATACTTTTGTGTGTGTGAGTAACATTGTTTATTGCAATTATGCATCTATGAAAAGAAATGACACGCACATGAAAGTGAAGCTGTGAAGAATTCATGAAAACCATGACTGATAAATGGCAAGCTTAGAATGCAGCCTTTTTTATTATAAGTAAGAGTTTTGCTCAAGAAGGACACATCTGAGCAATTTAAAGACAACTTTACATTTGTTAAAAAATTTGTGCCAGTACAATCAGCTGTTTGTTTCTGTGAATTTGCATCCACAATTCAACTAACAGTGGACTAAAAATATTTGGGGAAAAAATAGATGCTTGCATCTGTGAACATGTACAGACGTTTTTCCTTGTCATTAATGCCTGAATTATAATACAGTACCACAAAGTTTACAAAGCATCTACATTGTGTAAGGTATTAATTATAAGAAAGCTAGAGTCAATTTAAAGTGCATAGGAGCATGAGTTATATGCAAACACAACATCATTTGGTATTAAGGACTTGGGCATCCTCAGGTTCTGGTGTCTTCGCAGGGAAGGAGGGGCTTCCTAAATCCAATCCCCTGTAGCTACCAAGGGATGACTGTATTTCTAAACGTATATGATTTTTTTTTTTCTGAGACAGAGTCTCGCTCTGTCACCCTGGGTAGAGTGCTATGTTGTCACCGTAGCTCACCACAACCAGAAACTCCTTGGCTCCCCATCACCACACCTGGCTAACGTTTCTCCTTTTTGTAAAAATGGGGTCTCACTCTTGTTCAGGCTGGTCTCAAACTCCTGAGCTCAAGCAATCCTCCCTTCTCGGCCTCCCAAAGAGCTAGGATTACAGGTGTGAGCCACCACATCTGGTGAAATGTACATGATTTAATTTTTTCCTTTGTTATTGAAATTCATAAACAATACTGGAATCTTATCCTATAGGTTAAAAATATAACAAAAGACAGCTTTAATTTCAAGTAAAATTTCCATTGATAATACCAAATTAAAAGTAAATTCCAAACATTTGGATCTCTTCAACATTGTGCCATTTTATATGAAGACATGGTGTGGAATGTCCCTTATCTACAACTCATATCTCTAAGGCTCTGAAAACAGAAAAGAAAAACAAATTTTAATTTATTTGGTAATAAAATTTGACGTGAAGACATATGGGCAATTCATGATTATTGTTATTTCACTTAGTGTGAATGTTCAAAAGCACAGCTGAAGAAATATTGGTGTTTGATTTCCTGGTGTTTTCAGACCCCACTGAGGTTCTCTGTGATGGACAGTATTATGTACCATATTACTCGCCTGAAAAATTAAAAAGTCTGGATTCTGGAGCACAGCTGATCCCAAGGGTTTCAGAAAAGGAACTGTGGATAGTATTGCTACTCTCACTTTGCAGATGAAAAAACTAAGGCTCGGAGAACTTAAGTGCCCTCCCTAAGCTTGCACAAGTAGGCAGTGGTAATACCAGGTACAAACCATGGCCATAGCTTTTCAGCTGTAACCAAGTATTTCAGCAGGGCCTATGGGTGGGAGCCCCCAGAACCAAAGCAAGGGGCTCTGGGAGCCTAGACCATGCTTTGACCACAGAGACCCTTGATTTTTAGTGCCACAACCTCTTTCCACAGAAATCTGAAGAGACACAAGTCTCCCAGCTACAGATGTCACCTCTCCAACCATCACCAGAAGCAGCTATCATCTGAGGTATCACAGCTCTGCCCAGGAGAGAGCAGAAACCTAGGATGAGGGCAGGTTCAAATATGAACAAGAATGTGTTACAGGGTAAGAATAATAACATGGTGACAAGATGTTGTATGAAGTATTAACTGTTTTGAATTCTCTCCCCTCCCAATTTTGCTGTAACATATGGCCTGTCCTTATTGGAGAAGAGAGACACAGAACCAGCATGACTCCAAGGTGGTGCCAAGGAGGATCCGCAGAATATGATCCAAGCAATGCTTGGCTTTTAAATTTCAAAGCTGTCCTCTTAGTACAAGTCTGGAATGATCTAGGAACAGTGCTAGCTGGTGCGGGTTTTTCTGCCTGGGAGACTGATTGGTAGCCTCCAGGCTAGGGAGAAGAAGGGAACGGGAAAGGAAAAGGAGCCAAGGTGGGGGCTGCTATGGGAGACTTTCCCACATCCCAGGGAAGGAGTGGGGCATCGAGGGGTGATGAGCCCCCCTTTAAGAGTAGGATCGAAAAGAGGAAGACACCTGTAGCAGGACCTCTGGCGGGTGGCAGCCCTAAAGACAAACCTGGGGCTGGAGTAGGGGCCCAACATGCAGGGAGAGAGGGAAAACCAGGGACCTATCGGGGTTTCAAGGTAGTGACAGGGGACATCACAGCAAGAATGGCAGGGACCATTCCTTTGGAGCCCGTAAAACTGTCCAGGTCACAAGCCCAAGATGATCCCACTAGTGAGAGGTACAGTTTTTACTGTATTAACCCTAACTTTTCCTTTAAAATGTAACTCTAATATTACCTTCTCCAGGAATCCTTCTGAGATTCAATGTCCTATGCTCCCACACGTACACTTCTGAGTCTTTGCTCTACTATGAAGCAGCATGGTGTGGACAGGACACCATGAGGTCCTTGGTCTTCTCTGAGCATAACCAACGAGGCAGGGAGTATGGGAGTTGTTACTGGAGCAGCAGATGGAGCCCAGCCTGGAGGGCCTGAATGCCCAGAAAGAAGCCAAATTTTAGCTATAAGTGATGATGCTTCAATGTACTTATTTAGGAGGGTCTACTCCATCAGATGTCCATTTTGAATTGTCACTCTAGCTGCTAGAAAATAGGAAAACAGGACAGAAGCCCGCCAAGCAGCTGGGTGGCCAGTCTGGGGCTACTTTGCAGTCCAGGTATGTGATGATGGGTCATAAGCAATCATGGGCAGGTTGGGGACAGATTTATGAAATATTTAGGGAGCAAACATTCAACAAGTCTCGATGATGTGGAGAGGCCAGGAATGCCAGACATTTGAAGCTCCCAAGGGCAGCCACAGCCAGCCTCGGCTCTCTCTTCTCTCTTTACCATCCTCAACCTCCTCCCAGGTGCTTCCAGCACACCCCGCCCTTTACCCTCTGAGCACCGATACACTGAGTGCTTTGGGTTGGAAGTCTAAGGAAGGGGCACACAAGCTGAGCTTCAGCAAGGCAGGTTTGGCTCTCGTCCCTCTTTTACCTGTGCCTGGGTGCTCGGCTTGTGCGTTTCAAGATGGTTTGAATTTTTTTCAAAATTTTAAACTTCTCTGCCAATCCCGGTGAATGACCACACAGTGAAAGGTGACAAGGGCCTCTTTCACAGGCCCCAGCTGCACTGAGCGGGCTGGGCAGCTGGAGGGAGCTCTTCATGAATCAGCCTATGTTAGAAGGTCAGTCACTCGAAGCCTTACTCTGCCCCTGGGAGTCTGGTTGAACAGTGACAGCAGCATTTATGATGACATTCAGGGGAGTCTGTGTTGTCTTCCTTCTCCTGTGATTTCAGGTCTTCACTCAATCATCTTATGTTTACGCTCTGGCAGGGACCGTTCTAGCCCCAGAAACCCAGTGATGAATACAAGGGCCAAGTGCCGGACACCCAACACATTATCAAATTCTTTAACAAGATAACTGTGGGTGGTGATAAGCATTGCAAATGAAACGAGAAACAGAGTCATGGGATGGGGAGTGAAGGAGAGGTTCTTCAAATAGGAATAGCGAAACCAGAGAGAGGCGACAGTCCCATCACTGCTGGGTGCCAGTCTGGTGCCCCACCTATGAAGGATGTTAACATGCTGACGTTTTCTAAGAAGGGAGATCCTAGAAACCTTCCCATATCCTTGAGAGACACTTGAGAAACTTGAAAAGAAAATCTTTGAAGAGGGCACGGAAGCAATCTGCAAATATGTGAAGATGGAGAGTGAATAAATAAATCCAGTGTTTCTCTAAAGGTAGCACGGGGCTGGAGGCCTCTAGGACTGTATAAGCTACCCATTGCCGGGTAACCCATTATTCCAGAACTTAGTGACTTCAAACAACAGATATTTATTATTTAAGAGTTTCTGTGAATCAGGAATCTGGGTGCAGTTTAGCCAGGTGCCCCTGTTTCTCTGTCTCTTGTGAGACTGCACTTAGGTGCAGTGGGGCTACAGTCATCTTAAGGCCCAATGACTCCCAAGCTTGCTCACGTGGCTGTTGGCCTTATGGATTCTCCCTAGCACAGCTCACACCACGGCAATTTACTTCCAGGGAGAGAGAGCAAGAAAGAGAGCTGGAGAGGGAGAACAAGACAGAAGTCAGTCTTTTGTAGCCTAACCTCGGAAGTGACATCCTATTACTTTGAGTAGATTTTATATGTTAGCAGCACTTGCAAGGTCCAGCCCACAATCAAGGGGAGAGGGTTCTACAAGGGGTGACCAGAGGGAGGAGGCAGACATCCCTTCCTTGGGAACAAGAGCTGTCCAGCCAGAAAGGGGTCATGTCATGCAGAGTTTACAAGTGTGAGCTCTGGGATCGGATGTGCCCAGGTTCAAATCCTGACTGTGGGATTTGAGGCAGTACTTAACTTCTCTGAGCCTCAGTCTCTTTACTTCTAAAATAGGATAATAGGCTAGGCATGGTTGCTCAAACCTATAATTCCAACACTTTGGAAGGCTAAGGTTGAAGGCTCACTTGAGTCCACAGGTTCAAGACCCTGACCCACATAGCAAGACCCTGTCTCTAAAAATATATATGTGTGTATATATATATATATATATATTAATTTTTAAAAATTGGCTGGACATGGTGGCCTATAGTCCAAGCTGCTCAGAAAGCTAAGACAGGATGATCATTTGAGCCCAGGATTGTTGCAGTGAGCTATGGTGCTCCAGTCTGGGGAACAGAGCAAGACCCTGTCTCTAAATAAATAGGATAATAGTGATACCTACCTCACAGGGAGGATTGTCGTGAGGGTTAAATTAAGTTTTGCACAAGAATAACTTAGTGTCATGCCTGCTGCTGAGCACGAGCTTCATAGATGTTAGTCGTCATCATCATCATTGTTGTTGTGATGTTTTTATTGTAGTGGAACTGTCTTTACTGTTAGGTAATGATCTCCCTGTTCCTTTAGGTGCCTAAACTGAGAAAGGGTCCTATATTGACTAAGAATTTGAAGAAACTATAAACATTCTTAATATTAGGGGTGCTATCACCTCGCATCAAATTTCACAGGGCTGAGCTGGATGCTAGTTGGCTGCAGGTCTCTGCCCAAAATTGATGTCATGACCCCAGGCTAATAGGCTACAACCTACAGTGTCAGATGCCACAGGCTGGGTCCTGCTTCCATCTTTTCCAGAAGGATTAGGTGACTTGCTCAAGAGCACACAGCCACTTGGTGGCAGAGCCAGGATCAGAACTTGGCCTCCAGAGTCCAGCCTACTGCTCCTCCAACTTCTGCACCCCTGGGACCCCTGGACAAGACCTCCCCTTCTCCTGGGAGCTTATGCCTTAGGGTATGTAGGGAAGAGGTGTCTGAGTAAATCATGGCTAAAACTGCAGTAACAACCCAACCACACATGCCAAGACAATGCCCACTCCAGCAACCACTATCCAGCTCAGCCCTGTAAGGTTTACTGCACAATGAGAGTGGCCCCATCAGTGACACCTGTAGCCTCTTTACATGCCCTGAGATCTGCCTGGGTAATAAGACAGGTCAGGCATTTGCATGGTAGAGAATCATGCCTCAGAGGAGACTCCATGGAAAGCCTCTATATCTCCGTGAGCCCACAGATGTGTCCCTTGACAATGAAACACCATTTCACCCCCTTGCCTTGCAGCCTAACATTTTGTTCCTTTTTGCCTCATGGTGGAGTGCCCCAGAATACTACATACCCTTGGGATATCCCTTGCAGACATGACAGAGCCAGCTTGGCCTCCAAGACAAAGTGTGGTAGAAAAGACTCACGCCAGTGCCATTACTCAGACAAACCGCCAATCGCAGGCCTGGAATAGGAGCAATTATTTAAGTATTCTTGGAAACCCTGAAATTTTCTTTCTTTTTGCTTAGTCTATACTAACTTTTTCCTCTAGGCTTCAGAACAGACTTGCGATTGTCAGCACAACCTCCCTCATTCTTCCCCCCCTTTTCCTAACACACACACACACACACACACACACACAGAGAAGTGAAACCTAAGCCGACAGGTTTACGAAATCCCAGGATCTCGGGGAATCTGAGCCCTTCCTCTAGGACACCTATTCCGAGTGGGAGCCTCTTGTTTCCCCGCAAGAAGCAGCAGGTGGAGGAGCCCATGTTGGTGGTGGTGGTGGGAGCAGGGTGTGGGGGTGCAGCTGGACAAAAAGCTCCTCTTCAAATGGCTCAAGCCCCTGGGAAAGTGGCACTGCAAACTTGGGGTGGACACAGTTCCCACGGTGGATCCAAGCAGGGAACGCCCTGATCTCCATGGCCAGCAGGAGAGAGACACCCCCATGTCTACCTGAGCTGTCCCAAGGTGCCTCTCAGGAGCAGCCCCTGAAGCTGCTGCCTAGAACCAGCTGCCTCAGAAGCAGTGGCCCCACCTTGTCTGAGTGAGCGAGGGCTCTGCCGGTGACTGTCGTCATGTCCCATGGTTTTTACCTGGGGTCTCCAGTGACATCACTTCCTCCCCTTGCTCACCCTTTTTCCAGTAATCATGCCCAGAGCACCGGAGCTAATTGAAACAAGACGTGGACTTTCATGTTCAAGTCGGCCTCAGCTGGGAGGCAAGGCTGGTTCTGGAAAAAGTTAACGCTTTCCTGTTGGACGCCAAGCCCGCTTGGAACTCGGCTTCAAACGAAACCTCATCTGTGAAATGAGGGGGTTAGACGAGCGCAGTGCGCCGCTTTGGCTCTGACAGATTATGCCACTATGAAAAGAAAAGCTATGGAGCCCAAGGTGGGGAGCCAAGGGCCACTTCTGGTTGGCAGTGGTGTTGTCACAAATAAAGTGGTTGTGAATCAGTTTTTATTTTAAGCCTTGCGGCCGATAGATTAATTTCTATTTTATGGGTTATAGTGTCTGCATCATTCCAAGAAAATCACTGCATCAGAGGCTCCACTGACATCACCAGCCACCAGATAGGACGCCCCAGACGTACAAACCTCAGACCTAGTTGCTATTGGAAGACTTGGCTCCAGGTAGAAAAGAGGTTGCTATGGGAGGGGGCTGGTTGCCATGGAGATTGTGTTTCTCCCTTTCCATCCCCCTTCAGGAGGTTTGTTTGAGCTTCAGAGGGTTTCCCACCCACCCGTTTCCAGATTTGAATGTAATAGGCCCAAGCATGGGTCAGGCAAATCCACCGTCCCTGAAGAGATATTTGAAAGCAGACAAAGCTCTATTTTCTTCTGGACAGGCTGGCAAACTAAATTTTGAGGGTTTGGCCTTCACTGCTATATAATTTTGGCTTGGAGGTTTATTGTTTGTTTGTTAATTTATTTATTTCTTATGGAATTTCTCCATTTGGGTTCAGTCTCCCTGAGACCTCCTAAGCTCTTTATTTGGAAAAGAAAAAATATATAAAAATATCTTTTTTAAAGACTATATGCTTATAGTTATTTCAGTTGGGAGGCCAAAACCACTGAATAGCGAAATGTGTTCAGAGGAGACCAGCCAGGAATTAGATGAACCACAGTGAAGCCCAGCAGACGGTTTCTAAATTGACAAAGCAAGGAGCTTTCTCTTTATATTACTATGCTCGATCATTTAGAGTCCTTGGATCCCCGCATCAGAAGAGCACTGGATGAGAAGTGACCGCATCCCACCTCCCAGCCTGCATGTTCTCCTTTTTTTCAGTGCTAGAAATGGTCATCTGTTCTCCTCTTCACTGGGCAGTTAATTCTATGTTCTTAGAACACAGTTGAGAAAAATCTGAAGCTCTTACCCTGAAGCTGAAATTGGCCTTCTAATAACTTATATGCACCAGTGGCAGGTCTGATCTCAGGAGGCCCATGCAGGGGAAAAAAAAACAAACCCTATCCTAGCTTGGATGACACCCTGGTTAACATCCCTTCGGGCATTCACAGGCAGCTAGCACATCTCACTCTCTTCTGGCAAGTACCCTCCATTCTTTTAACCACTGCTCACTATGACATTTCCAGACCCTTCACCATCCTGGCCACTCACCTCTGGACACTTTCCAAGTTGTCAGCTTCTCTCTTACACTGTGGCAGGGTCCCAGACATGATGTTTCCAAGGGCTGTGTTGACGGGCTATGTTGAGGGATGTAAGAACATGCCCAAAGCCAAAGCTGCAAAGCCACATATGGATGTCACACCAGAGACTGGCCCCCGAGACACACGCTGTGCTGTCATAGAGGATGATCTTCACACAGCTGGCAAACACTGGCACGCGGTCTGCCATGAGAACTGCATGCTACATATCCTCAAACATGTCCGACGGGAGTCAGAGTATAATTGGAAATGATTTCTTTTTCATTCAACAAATACTGTGTGCTTAGTGTTAATCTTTTAAGATCCTATCACTGACCACTGAAGAAAAGCTGTGGAGATGTGACAATGAATGGCTGGGTCTCTACTCTCAAGGATGTTAAACAGAATAATCTGTAAAAGCCTAATTGGCCCAGGTGTGCTGGTTCTAAGCAACTTTGGAAAAATTCTGCTTGGGATCAAAAAAGCATAGCCACAGATGACTTGAGGTGGGAGAAAATGTACAAAGCTCCCCTTCCTATTCCTTGGTGTACAGATGGGTAACTAGGCTCTAGTATTTGTCATTCATCCACCTAGCCATTCATTGGTCCATCCCCTTAGCAAACATATTTACTAAGCAGCTCCTACGTACAAGATGATGGCTAGGGAGAGTCTAGCATGAACAGCCATACAAGGTAGAGTGGTAAGTAACTTGTTGATGTGTGGATAAAGAGCTCCAGCTGAGGCTCGGTGCCTGTGGCTCAATCAGCTAGGGCGCCAGCCACGTACACCTAAGGTGGCGGGTTCAAATCCCCAGCCCCAGCCTGCCAAACAACAATGATGGCTGCAACCAAAAAATGGCTGGGCGTTATGGCAGGCGCCTGTGGCCCCAGCTACTTGGGAGGCTGAGGCAGAAGACTCACTTGAGCCCAGGAGTTGGAGGTTGCTGTGAGCTGTGATGCCATGGCATTCTACCCAGGGGGATAGCTTGAGGCTCCGTCTCAAAAAAAACAAAAGCTCCAGCTGAATGATCTGGCTATGGCGATCCAGTTGATTAGCACCAGAGCCAGGACCAGAAACCAGATCTTCTTACATACAGCTTGGGGCTCTTTCCAAGGCTCCTCGCTATCCTATCACTAGGAAATAATGGGGTGGTGACTGGTAGAGAGCATAGTCTATTTCAGGAGGCCCTGTCCTGAGAGTGTCATATTTGGATATTTCAGGCCACATGACTGTATGTAATTGGTGAGCCTCACGGCTCTATAGAGTTAGCATTTCACTGCTGAAAACCATGATGCATTAAGTTAGGGAGGGCACAGGCCACGCCTCTTAGGCCCTTCAATCATGACTTTCCCTTGTCAACCAAATTTCTCCCCCAGGTCCACCAGAGAGCAGATCCAGTTTGCTTTTCTCAGCTTTCCCACTCTTTGAGCACTGTGAGATCAGACAGGAATACCCCATCAAATTGGTTCTCTGCCAGTTCTCAAGCAGCCACCTGCTTCTCTGACCCACTCTCCTTTACCAGCTTGGTGACCGTGAACATCCTCAAGGTCCTGCCTGCCCTTATTCCTCCTCTCACTTTGATGTCTGTCTTTTGAGGACTAAACCATTCGTAGGACCTCTGCTATCCTCTGTAGGTATGAAATTTCTAAATCTACATCCCCCTCTTGAAAAGGGTCCCTCTCCCAAACTCTAGCTACAAGCCAAATGTTTGCCTCTGGCCCTTCTTCCATGGCTTCTGACTGAACCGGTCTTAAGCCAAGTTGTCCTTGCCTGATTACGACTTCCCTCCTTCTCCTTCCCATAACCCTAACCGGTGACCCTCTCTTTCAGACTCGTTCTTGTCAAGCTTAAAACACTGGCACAAAATTTAGTTTCCTCCTCTTCTTTATATAAATCAGTGATTCCTTCTTCAGATCAGTTTAATTTTATCCATCCATCTGTCCTTCCATCCTTTCCAGAATTCTCCACCTTCCTCTGGGCTCAGTAGGTCATGTCACAGGGAAGCCAGAGCTTTGTCTTCCAAGCCCAGGGTAAGGTCACCTCTCAGCTAAGGCTGCCAGCACATGCATCCACCAGCTATCTAAGGCCTGCCCCGCCTGGGTGTTCCGGGCCTCTCCCAGACCACTCTCACCCTTGCCACCTTCCTTTCACCAGTAATCATGACAAAAGCAGGTGCTGGGCCATCTTGGCACACCCAGATGCCTCCTCATCAGAGGGCCCTGTTGAGGAGCAAATGGCTCTCTTTCTCCTCTAGAAGGGGCCATAACCTGAAATCAGACCCCATTTTACAACAGGCAGCTGAGAGCCCAGGGATCCCCAGAGCTGAGCCCTTCCACCCACCCATGCAACCCATCCCCAACTCCTTCCTCCCTCCTTAGCCTCCTCTCCCCAACTCCCACCTCTGCTCCAAATGCCTACATCGAGTTCTCTGTGGTTCTTTTCACAGAGGGGGAGGGACAAGAGAGCTATATATTAGCCAAACATCTTTAATCTCCCCCGGAGAACAGATATAAAGTGTGGCACTCAGAGCTGCCAGCGTTCCAGCGTGACCAGGTGTCCACATAAAGTTTTTTCTGTGTGAGCCCAGTTATATCTGCATCCAGATTCCTGCACTCACAGAAAATCTGAACAGAAAAGCCCTCAAATACTAACCAATGCAATCCTCTGTTGTACAGATGGGAAAACCAAGGCTCAGTGACTTCCCACGGTCACTCAGTAAACTGAAAGCAGAGCTCAGCTAGAAGGTAGAGGGTCATCTCATGGGGCCGGGTAGTTACAGTGAGCTACCCTCTCTGAGATAAAGACCCCATGGTATTGTGGGCTCTGAGGCTGACCAGCCTCTCCAACTTGAGATCAGAGAGACTCTGCTAGTGGGGTGGGGCAGACGATCGGAGCACACAGTGGGAGAGAACTTACGGAGGTGGCAAATCTAGTAAGAGGCACCCCATGCTTCCCTGGGGGCCTCACACAAGGAGAGGCAGGGAATATCCCAGAACTTGAACTTTCATATTCCATACCAGGGCCTGATCATCTGGGAATCCAGCCAAGTTTAAGGAAGGATCCTCTTCCTGACCTCTCTGCATGCTCCCAAGATGTCTGGCTGTGTCCTCCACCAGCCACAGTCACTAGGGACTCAGGCTCCACCCTGTCCGTGTACCCAGATGTGTCCAGGATACAGGCTCCCTCTGCCAATGACCCTCAGAGATTCAGCAAATCCCAAGATACTGAAAAATAGAGAAATGCCAAAATGGGGTTACAAAAATTGGGTGTGTTTAAAACATTTCCTATGAACAAATTACTACTCTTTCCATACACACACAAATGTATACACACCCTCACTCACACCAAACATAATGAAACATAATCGTGCTGTTCACAAAATCATCATAGGGATTATATAGGTATTAATTCAGAGGACCCGTAGGCAATGTGGCCCAGCAATAAGCATGAACTTACAGCTGTCTGAAGGTCTCTTGCAGCCAATTTCTGTGGCTGGATGTGAAACCTCCCTAGGTAACATCACCAGTTTAAATGTGAGGCCAGGACCAATTATCTCTCTTGTACCCCACACTCACTTGCTTGGTCAGCTCCTCCCTTTAGGTGTGCAGCCTGAGGGACCCTCCCTGGGGGCCATCTCCCCACCCCCACACACCAGCCCCACACACCAGCCCCAGGCCCGGCACCTCAGGGAGAGAGGGAGGGAGACCAGGCCGCCCTCGGGGATAGCGCAGCAGCTGGGGCTGAATAGGGCCTTTTCATATCACACCACCTGGGAGGGGGCCGTAATCCCTCCCCAGCCACACAGAGCCCACTCAATCCAGGCGGCACAATGCACTGTTCACACAGCTCAGAAAACAAAATAAATATATTCTCCCCCAAATGCCCCACAGTGGGGTTTTTCATGGCAGGAGCAGCCTCCTCCCTCCACCTGGCCCAGGGGGTACCCGTCCCTGCGGGCTATCCCAACCCTTCCTGGGACTCAGGGTCCACCTGGTCCAGCCCTGCCTGCCCACTTTCTGGTCATAACTTGGTATGGACAGCAACCCTGTGGATGGGTATTGGGCAGACTCTAAGTGTTCTAGAAAAGGAAGGAGGCAGAGAGAAATCTAATATTGATTTCCTACCATGTATCAGACTGGCAAAGAGGCCCAGTGAGGACACCCCTTCTTGATGGACTAAAGCCATCTACGCATTGGACTAGGCCAGGTTCAGGATGGGAGGCACCTATTCAATGTTAATCTTGAGACTTCAGGTCAACCAGGCAAAGCTCCAGGCCAAACTGCATAGTGGCTGAGCTTCCCAGGGTCCTCTAATCCCTCTATCACCCTCATCCCAGAACTGTCCTATGTGCCTGTGTCATCCAGGAGGTTTGCTTTCAGGAGGATGTCAACCATCCCTGAAAGGACGCATCCTGTACTTTGTCCCACTACCCTGTCATAGCCACGCCAATCATCTGTGGCTTTCCGACATGCCCTCCTGCCTTTGATGGTGCAGCTCCCTCCACTGGGAACATCCTCGTCCTTTCCATTCTCCTCTTTCTGGTACATTCTATTAAATAGACACCATTTAGGCAGGGCTTGCTCTAGGCCAAACACTTATGTGAACTCGGTTTCACCTCTTATAGGAAGCCTTTCCTGACTTCACTCAGCATTGCAACTTCTCCCAGACTGAATGCAGAGGGCTAGAGGGACCGTGCCCCCAGTCTCTGAATCCCTGGTGCCTCTTCCAAGGACAGCCCCTGAGGGTTAGGGGTATGTACCCCCATGACGGACAGGTACTTTTTCTTATGCTAGGACCTCTAAAGCACCCTGAACGAATGCAAATGCTGAGCCACAGAGTGTGACTCTACAGCCAGCATCTTAGCTGTGAGACCTAGACAGGTCACCTCAAGCTTTGTTTTTGCTTTATTTATTTTTGAGGGTTTTTTCTTGTTATTAATTTTCACACACAGGAAGTTAATTTAGGAAGGGTTACTTACATCCTTAGGTTCAGATATGTGATTATCATTAGTTAATGCAAAGCCTTCCACTTTTTCTTTATGGCTCTTCTTGACATACTGCACATATTTAAAGTGTACACTTTGATGAGATTTGGCGTCTGTGCACCTGAGAAAGCTTTACTATAATCAAGATAATGAATATCAGTCGCCCAAAAGTTTCCTCGTGCTCCATGGCCGTCCCTTTCTCCTGTCCCTGCTCCAGGGACAACTGCTTATCTGCTTTCTGTCATTATAGATTAATTTGCATTTTCTAGATGTTTATATAAACGGAATCACAGAGTCTGGATTCCTTCATTCAACACTAACGGTTCTGAGCATTATCTATGTTGTTGCAGGTATCATTGGTTTTTCCTTTTCATCGCTGAGTGGCATTGTGTATTGTTATTCTACAACTCGTTTATCCATTTACCTGGTTTGGGACACTTTGGTTGTTTCCAGTTCTTTGCTTTCAAAAATAAAGTGGCTATGAACATGCATATACACATCCTGGTTTAGACATATATTTTTATGGCATTTGCAATCAGTCTAGTTCTTTTTTTTGAGACAGAGTCTCACGCTGTTGTCCTGGGCTAGAGTGCTATGGTGTCAGCCTAGCTCACAGCAACCTCAAACTCCTGGGTTCAAGCTATCCTCCTGCCTTAGATTCCAAAGTACGTGGGATATAGGAATGTGCCAAAATGCCTAGCAATTTTTTTTTTTTTTGGAGACAGAGCCTCAAGCTGTCACCCTGGGTAGAGTGCTATGGCATCACAGCTTACAGCAATCTCCAACTCCTGGACTTAAGCGATTCTCCTGCCTCCACCTCCCAAGTAGCTGGGACTACAGGCACCCGCCACAACACCAGGCTATTTGGTGGTTGCAGCCATCATTGTTGTTTGGCAGGCCCAGGCTGGATTTGAACCCTCCAGTTCATGTGTATGTGGCTGGTGCCTTAGCCACTTGAGCCACAGGCGCCGAGCCTATTTTTTTTTTTTTTAATTTTTAGTAGAGATAGGGTCTCACACTTGCTCAGGCTGGTCTCCAACTCCTAAGTTCAAATGATCCTCCTGCCTTGGCCTCCCAGAGTGCTAGAACTGTAGGCATTTAGCCACAGCGCCCAGCGATCTAGTTCTGTTGTTTATTTATTTGAGATCCATCTGTGCACATACTGCAATTGGAAGTTTGTTGCTTCTAAATGCTGCACAGCAGTCCACAGTGTATCCCCACCACATTTTACTCAGCCTTGCCCCCATCAATGCCAAGGCTGCCTTCAACCCAGCACTCCCATAAATAATACCAGAGTGAACATGTCATTGCACAGGTCCTCTTTCACAAGCGCTAAGAGTTGGAACTCTAGGTCCCAAGGTGTACACTCACTTGTTATCATGAAGAGCTGCTCGTCTGACTGCTTTGAGGCTGTGAACCATCTAGTAACACGGCCCCCAGCTGTGTGCCAGCCCCCACCTCCTCATATGCCCTGGCCATCATGTAGTACTGTTGTTATATACAGTTTAAGGTCATTCTTTTCTGTTGCTCAGGAGAATTCCATTGTATGACTATATTAGAATTTATTTACCCTTTTCCTTTTTTCTTTTTTAAGACAGAGTCTCACTATGTCACAGCTCACAGCAACCTCTAACTCTTCGGCTTAAGCAATTCTCTTGCCTCAGCTTCCCAAGTAGGCGCCCACCATAATGCCAGGTTATTTTTTGGTTGCAGTTGTCATTGTTGTTAGCAGGCCCAGGTCAGGTTTGAACCCTCCACCTTCGGTGTATGTGGCTGGTGCCGTAACCACTGTGCTATGGGCACTGAGCCTATTTATCCTTCTTTCTTCCTTTCTTTCTTTTTTTGGCCGGGGCCAGGTTTGAACCTGCCACCTCCAGTATATGGGGCCAGTGCCCTATTCCTTGAGCCACAGGTGCCACCCTACCCTTTTGCTTGTTGATGAACTTTGGGTTGTTTCTAGTTTGGGATTATTACAAGTGAAGTTGCTATGAACGTGTTTTCCTAATCCAATAGCTGTCAAGTGGAATCTTATTTCAATGTATATGTGTCTAATTACTAGTCAGATTGAGCATTTTTTCAAATACTTGTTAGCTATTAGGATTTTTCTTTCTATAAATTGCCAATTTATGACCTTTGCCCATTGAACATTTGTGTTTCCTACCGTTTCCTTGCTCATTGGCAGGAACTGTTTGTTTCGCTTTATTTGAATTGAGATAGAGTATCTACATTTGGTGTGTGGATCTTCATCGTGGATCTTGATTTATTTTTACACATGCACACACCTGATCAAGATTTACAGCTTTCCAGCCCCCCAAAGGCTCCTGTATCCCCTATAGTCAGTAACCCCTCAAGATGACTGATGTTCTGACCTCTGTCCCCTTAAGTCAATTTCTCTTTTCTACAATTGCATATAAATGGGATCAGATAATGTATTCCCTTTTGTATCTGGCTTCTTTTATGCAAAATGATGTCTTTGAGAGTCATCTATGTTGTTGTATATAGTTTAAAGTCATTCTTTTCCGTTGCTGTGTAGGATTCCATTGTATGACTATACCAGAATTTATTTACTCTTTTTCTTGTTAATGGACACTTAGGTTGTTTCTAGTTTGGAATTATTATGAATAAAGTTGCTATGAACATACTTGAACGTGCCCTTTGCTGGCTATCAACACTCAGTTCTGCTGGTAGTGAAATTGCTCCGTCTTGGAGATTTTGTATATTTGGCTTTAATCTGCACTGCCAAACATTTCTCTAAAGTGTTTGTACCAATTCACCCTCTCACCAGAAGTGTAGGAAAATCCTAGTTGTTTCTCATTCTCACCAATACTTGATATTTTGGTTTTTTTAAAAAATCAGTAATTATAGCCATTCTGGCGAGTTTTGTAGGAATCTTTGTGAATATCCACCTCTTGTGGGTTTTATATACTGTAAATGTAAATTTCATCCACCTATTATCTTTGTCTTCTCAACTGTGAAATGAGGATAATTCTGCTTATCTTGTGGCTGTAGCATAAAGGTTAGAGATAATGTATTTCAAAAACCTGGCAAACAATGGGTGCTCATTTCACACTGCACACAGCTGTCTCCACCTTGACAATGTGTGCTGCTATTCCAAGATAGAGACTGGATCCTAATCTGTATATTCTCCAAGGCTCAGCCTAGGGAGTGGTTTTTCAATACAGTTTGTTGATTGACTAAATGATGTATCATCCCAGGGGCAATCCCCAGTCTATAATTTTGGGAAGGTCAGCATGGAATGAGGAGTGGTGGGATTGAAGAGGGGAAAAGCCATTTTCCCTATAGGGGACCAACAGGTGTTCCGTAGGTTAGGGGAGCCCCCTCCGTCAGGCGCCAAAGGCCCTGGACCCACAGCAAGCACGGTGGGCAGACTGAGGGGATGGCAACTTTTCCAAGTGTTGGCCGGCGGCGCGGAGCTAGCCCGCCGCTGTCTGCCCCTCTGCCCGTCCCTTTTTTCCAGCTGCTCTGCCAGGAGGAGGAAGAGGAGGAGGAGAGAGGGAAGGGGGAGGAGGAGGCGCAGAAGGAGGAGGGTAGAGGAGGGAGGGGAAGGAAGGCGCCAGCCCTGCCCGCGGCCCGGCCGCCAGGGCTCCCTCCTGCTCTTATTTCCCCCGCGGGCTCTGCTGGGCCCGCGGAGCCGCCGCTGGCAGCTGGACGGAGGCACCAAGCCACCTGGCTGCGGTGGCCGTCCCCTTCCCCACGCCGCCATCTCCGTGGTGGGAGCGGCCTGTAGGCCGGGCTGAGGAGCCACTCAGGCGCCCGCGGCGGTGGGCATCCCCTCCCCGGGCAAACAGCGCCGTAACCAGAGGGTTTCGGTCCAGCACTGAACCTTTATAGACTCTGAGAATGAGAGCTTAGTCCAAAGCCCTCCTTTCACTCACTGGAACCTGAGGACCAGAGAGTAGAAGCGATGGGGCCGAGGACACAGGGTGAATTAGTAACAGAATCAGCACTAGGTGGAACTCCCAATCCCTGTCCCCCCTGTCTTGACCTGTGTCCATATAAGGTGATTCACTCAGTTAACACCTCCAAGGCCCCTCTTGACTCCACAGGCAACTTTCCCTGCTCTGAGTCAAAGAGCCCATCCTGTGTGTCACCTGGAGGCTTGCCACAGCCCCTCGTGGGTCCTCTCCACCTTCCCTCTTGTCCCCTTGACATCCTTTCCATCCAGTTATCTTTTGGAATATAACTCTGCTCACTACCCTGCCTTGTTTGAAAGTCCCAGTGGAGTCCAGCACACTGGGAGCACAAACTAGAGCCATCCCCATGTCACACCCCATAGGTCCTAGCCCTTGTGTCACCCCCTACATCCACTGAGCTTAGCCCTGGACATCTTTTCCTCCAACCTGCCAAGTCCATCCACCCCAGGGACTTTGCACTTGCTGTTCCTTCTTCCTGAAACACTCACTCCTTCCCAGAAGTTCTTAACCAGGGGTGTCCACAGATTGAGCTGGATTTCAATGTAACTATTTTCCTCTAATCCTATGTGTATTATTTTAATGTACTTAAAAACATCAATGTGAGAGGAGGTCCACAGGCTTCCCCAGACTGCCCAGGGACAATGGCATAGAATGGTTTAGGGACTCAGAGACTTTTGCATGGGTGGCTCTTCCTCATTGTTCAGGCTGTATGAAACCTTCCCAGGGATGCCCTTTCTGGCTGTGTTTACTGAAGCTATGTCCTCCTCATCAGGCCATCCCTTGCACAGTGGTTCTCAAAATGTGATTTCCTAGACCAGCAGCATCAGTGTCTCCAAAGAATTTATTAGACTTATCAAGTCGGATACCATGGGGATAGAGGGACTTAAAAACCCTCTAGATGATTCTGATGTTGGATCCCAAGTTGGAAAAACCACTGGCCCAGAATATTACACCTGTGCTATCACAGTCATACCATCCTTCCAAGGAAAGTTGGTCCCTAAAGCAAAGTAGAGGCAAAGGTATGAGGAGAGCTGGCTGAGCACTTTGGTGGGCTGCATTAGGCAAAATGTCCACAGGGGGCCAGGCTCTCCTGGGGAAGGGGCATAGCTTGACTGCAGCCTGAGCAGGGCTAGAGGCTTAGAGAGCCTAGAGTTCTGTCACTTGTTGGTTGGCCTGGGTCAGCAACAAGGTGCAGAGGAGACGGTCCACATTTCTGCCTTCTACATGTGACAGGAGAAGAGTTTGCATTCCCCTGGGCACTTCTTAGTTCTGCCCTGGTCTGAACATTAACCAGTATCTGAGGTCTCATTTGGAACAAGCCACAGTCACTCCCAGCTCATACCAGTCCAGTCCCCTGGCTTCTGCCCCTTTGCCCACAGGAAGTTCCAGGGCAATCCCGGGCCCTCCCATCCTGTGCTGTTTCCTATGCATTCTCCAGGAGGGCCAGATGTTTCTGCAATCTGAGTCTGAGCCGGTTCTTCAGACCAGAGAGTAGGCCTCTTGTCACCAGTCCCAGGGAGCCACCTAATGCTGCCTGCAGACCAGCTAGGTGCAGCCTCTGGCTTGGGAAGAGCTAGAAAGGGAAACCAGAGCCCCATTGCTGTTTGCCACTGTCTCTGGCCTTGGGACAATTCTTAGGCCTCTGGAGGAAAACCAGACTCTTAACGGTCCTCCTCAATCTGATGATAGAGTATTGGGTATCAATACACCACAGGCAAGCTATTTTCATCCATGATTTCAGATGGTAGAACAGAAGCCAGGCTGCCATCACATTCCTGCCACACCGCCTGGGGGGATGAGCTCACCCGTCTGCTAGCACAGCAGCGTGTGCCACAACAAGGCACTCGGATTTAAGATCTCCCAAGGAAAGTTCTAGGAAGTGGGGATGTGCTTGAACCAGAGATTGCCAGAAACCAGACTGTAGTTCTAGAGACTAGAGATCTAGTCACTGTCCTCTTCCTAGCTGGAGAACACTGGGTAGATGACTGGAACAGTCTATGCCTTCATTCTTTGCCTGCCGAGATGAGGTTGAAGTAGATGATGACATTGGCCTAGAATTCTACAATGAGGTCTGCGTGCTTTTCTCACCCTATCTTATTTAGATCCCAGAGCCTTGCTAACTTGTGTGCTGTTGTCAAGATAAGAATCACATGCTGGATAACATTCAAAATTCCTGGTTTTGGTTCCTTCATGACTTTGGCCAATTCACCTTGGCACGGGGTTGAAGGGATCAACTCCAAAGTTCTTAAGGCACCTCACAGGGATATGCTTGCACTCTGGGAGTGAGTTGGGGAAGCAGAGATATGTCCCAGATGCTGTTGCAATGTCTTGTCTTCCTGGGCCCCTGCCTACCACTCCCCTAGACCTTAGCATTCAGTACTGTCCTATGTGGTCTGCATGCTGCCGCTCTCTCACCAGTCTGCAAGTTCAAGGCAGGAAGGGGATCCCATCACCTCTGTGTCTCCAAGCCAGTGGTGTTCGATGAGTGTTCATGGAACAAGTGAATGAGTGGACAGAGGGATGAATGAATGGATGGGTGGATGAATGAAAGAAGGAAGGCGACCCTCATGTGACATGCTTGCTTGACACCGTGTGTGGGTGTGCATGTGTGTGTGTGTGTGTGAGAGAGAGAGAGGTTGCTGGGCAAGGAGAGAGGACAGGATTAGTCACAGTCAACTAGGAGGGGGCCTGACGGCTCTGCCTGGAAACTTTCCCCCTCAGTCATGGTCTACAGACTCAACAACAAGGAGACACATTCCTCCAAGAGAAAAATCATCGAATCATTGAATGCTGGCTGCAAATGAGAACTATGGGTCACTTAATCCATACCCCTCCAATGGAGGAGTAAAGGCCTATACATGGTCAGTTCCTGCCTCCATGCTGAGTTCATCATGGAACTGGTTGTTTTTCTATGAAAAAGGAGCCCAGGGCCAGGGGAGAAAGGGCATAAGGAGGAGTCAGTATTAAACAGAGAAAGCCTGTGCCCTGCTGGGGCCCAACTAGCTAAAGCAGGGGGCTTATAAAATGAGGGGCTTGCCAAGTCGGGGTGCAGCTCGCCTGGGCTGGACCATCAAGCCTTATGTAACCATCAGAGGCTCCAGACACACCTAAGCTGGCCTGGAACGCGGTTTCCTGCTATTTCCTATAGAGGGAGGTTTTGCTGAGCACAGGGTTTTCTGCATTTTCCATTCGTTTGCTATTAAAGAAAAGCAAGAGACAAAATACAAAATCCTTCCCTGAGATTGCCAGAAATCTTCCAGTTTGGGGAGAAGGAGGAGCTTAAGCTTGGTTCTGTGCATCCCGAGAGGCCTGGGCCTTCTGAGACAGCAGAAGCTGATCCCAAGGTGAAATCTAAAACAGGCAACTCCCCGAGCACTAGGCGTGGGAGAGGTGCTGAGCCCTCCTGACCCCGCTGCAGTATCAGCCTGAGCCTACACTGCTCCAGGAGAAAAGTGCCAAGAGGATGGGAAGAGCAGCACAGAAACATCAGGAGCGGCTCGGTGCCTGTGGCTCAATCGGCTAAGGCGCCAGCCACATACACCTAAGGTGGCGGGTTCAAATCCCCAGCCCAGGCCCGCCAAACAACAATGATGGCTGCAACCAAGAAATGGCCAGGCGTTGTGGTGGGCGCCTGTGGTCCCAGCTACTTGGGAGGCTGAGGCAGGAGACTCGCTTGAGCCCAGGAGTTGGAGGTTGCTATGAGCTGTGATGCCATGGCACTCTACCCAGGGGGATAGCTTGAGGCTTCGTCTCAAAAAAAAAAAAAGAAAAGAAAATTTAAAATATAATTCTGTCATATAAGAACTGTTTCCATTTTTACATAATAATTTATGCATTTACATATATGTTTTCATATTTAAGCATCAGATTTCTCTGTGAATTGTTGGTGAGAGAGCCATGACTTCCAAAGCAGTGTGGAAGGAGTGACAGGTCTCGACATACTTCCTTTACTCCACCCCTAACACTGGCAGGACACTGGGCTAGGCATTTATATGTGTAGGAAAAAGTTACTGAACACTGGGCAGTGGGACAGCATAGAAATGTGTTACTTAGGTTTAATGAGAGGCACTTACCGCATACTTATTCTTTCAGTTTCTGTGCTAAATGCTTTAAATGTCATCATCTCATGTACGCCTTATAGCAACTGTATGGGGAAGGTATGTTACATGCAGAGGAGACTGAGACCAACAGTGGTTTGGCAGTTTGCCCCAGGCAGAATGCTAGAAATAGTGGAAGGGAACTTCAGCATGGAGCAGGCTGGCCTCTGGGTCTTGGTGTTTGGCTCATTTCTCCTCCTGCTTCTGCTGTTCTCCTTTACATGGGAGGCAGGGGAGGTGAGGGATGAAGGTAAGGGATGGGTACAGTGGTGTTTCTCTAGTCAGCAGTCCTGAAATGACCATGGCTCATGTCATTGAGATTCTTTTACATCTTATTTATACCTTATCTCTAGCTTCAGAGATTTCCTGATTGCTTAAAACTATTTTTATGAGGGATGGATCAGTTTGCTTCACTTGTTTTTGCAAGACTTAATATTGAGGTTAGTCATAATTATGTTGCTCCCATCTGACTGAGGATCTTACCTTATCATTGACAAGGCTTTTGATATATTTTATTTATTTGTTTTTTTGAGACAGAGTCTCACTATGTCACCCTCAGTAGAGTGCCATGGTGTTACAGCAACCTCGAACTCTTGGGATCAAATGATTCTCTTGCCTCAGCCTCCCAAGTAGGTGGGACTGCAGGCACCCACCACAACACCTGGCTATTTTTTGTTGCAGTTGTCATTGTTGTTTAGCAGGCCTGGGCCGGGTTCAAACCCCCCTGCCTCGGTATATGTGGCCAGTGCCCTACCCACCAAGCTACGGTCACCAAGCCTGCTTTTGTTATAATCTAAAGCTTTATTCTTTAAGACAGTAGTTCACAAAGTATGATCTACAAACCCTGGGTTTCCCAAGACTCTCTCAAGGAGGAGTCTCAGAGGTTAAAATTATTTTCATAATAATTCTAAAATATTATTTGCCTTATTCACTGCATTGACATTTATATTGATATGTAAGAGCAATGTTAGGTAAAACATCTGGATATTATTTTCTCATACAAAAAATGTCAGAGTTTCTGACATTTAATATCCTTGATGAGGCAGTAAAACTTACTAATTTTTTAAAATCTTGACTCTTGAGTGTGTCTTTTTCATATCCTCTGTGATAGATTGGGAGATAAGTGCAGAGCACTTCTACTCCATACCAAAGGATAATGCTAGTCTTTTTTCTTTCTCTCCTTTTTTTTTTTTTTTTTTAAACAGACGAAGTTTCATTGTATTGCCCTCGGTAGAGTACTGTGATGTCACAGCTTGCTGCAACCTCTAGCTCTTGGGCTGAAGTGATTCTCTTGCCTCGGCCTCCCGAGGACTATAGGTGCCTACCACAACGCCTGGCTGTTTTTGTTGTTGCAGTTTGTTTGAAGGGGGCCAGGTTTGAACCTGCCACCCTCAGTATATGGGGCTGGTGCCCTACTCACTAAGCCACAGGTGCCCCTCTATAATGCGAGTCTTGAGAAATGGTTATCTTGAAAAAAAATTAATTTAAAATTAATTTTTAATTTAAAAAAATTAAATCAGAATTATTAAAAAATATTTTTAAGATAGAGTCTCACTATGTTGCCCTCAGTAGAGTGCCATGGCATCACAGCTCATAGCAACCTCCAACTCTTAGTCTTAAGCAATTCTCTTGCCTCAGCCTCCCAAGTAGCTGGGACTACAGGAAAAATTATTTTTTAAAAAATCAAATATTGCAAAAAAAATCTTGATGAACAAAATGTCAGTATTTAAAAATAAAACCCAACTAACACTTATAGGATTCTGGTATGCTTTTCTCCAAACCTGGCACTGCTTTCAATAAAACTTTCTTTACAAAAAATAGGTAGCTAACCTATGGGCTACTGTTTGCTGCTTTGATTTTGATTTGGTAATTTTATTTTATGTTACTTTATTTTATTTTATTTACTTTTGAGACAGTCTCACTCTTTTATCCAAACTAGAGTGCCATGGCATCAGCCTTGCTCACAGTAACCTTAAACTCCTGGGTTCAAGTGATCCTCCTGCCTCAGCTTCCTGAATAGCTGGACTATGGAAACCTGCCAGAATGCCTGGCTAATTTTTCTTTTTTCTATTTTTAGTAAAGACAAACTCTCACTCTTGCTCAGGCTGGTCTCAAACACCTAAGTTCAAGGGATCTGCCTGCCTTGGCCTCCCAGAGTGCTAGGATTATAGGCCGATTTGGTATTTTTAAAATATTCCATTATGGGGAGGTACCTATGGCTCAGTGGGTAAGGGCTCTGGCCCCATATACCAAGGGTGGCAGGTTCAAACCCTGCCCCGGCCAAACTGCAAAAAAAAAAAAAAAAGAAAAAAAGTGGCTGGATGTTGTGGTGGGTGCCTATAGAACCAGCTACTCAGGAGGCTGAGGCAAGAGAATTGCCTAAGCCCCGGAATTGGAGGTTGCTATGAGCTGTGACACCATGGCACTCTATAGAGGGCGATAAAGTGAGACTGTCTCAGCATAAAATATTCAATTATGCTAGGCATAGTGGTTTGAACCTATAATCCCAGCTACTTAGGAAGCTGATAGAGGAGGCTGAGATGAGAGGATCACTTGAGGACAGAAGTTGGAGACCAGCTTGGACAACGTGGTAAGACCTTGTTTCTTTAAAGAAAAATTGCATTAAAATGTTGTTTTAATTACCGAGTTTTTTGACACCCTCTTAAATTTTATACCCAAGGCAAGTGTGTCACTTGCCTTAGCCTAATATCAGCCCTGCATATTTTGGGAATATGAGATTGATTGATTAAGACAAGGTCTCATTCTGTAGCCCAGGCTGGAGTGCAGTGATCTGATCATAGCTCACTGTAGCCTCAAACTTCTTGGTTCAAGCAATCCTCCTGCCTTGGCATCCCAAGATTTAGTGATATTATTAGAAAATAAATCAAGATTGACAACTTGGCTCGGAGCCTGTGGCTCAAGCGGCTAAGGCGCCAGCCACATACACCTAAGGTGGCGGGTTTGAATCCAGCCCAGGCCCGCCAAACAACAATAATGGCTTCAACCAAAAAAAAAAAAAATAGCCGGGCGTTGTGGCGGGCGCCTGTGGTCCCAGCTACTTGGGAGGCTGAGACAGGAGACTTGCTTGAGCCCAGGAGTTGGAGGTTGCTGTGAGTAGTGAAGCCATGGCACTCTACCCAGGGGGACAGCTTGAGGCTTTGTCTCAAGATAAAAAAGAATGACAACTTGTAAATACATGAAAGCATGATTTTGGCCTGAAAACTGCCCAAGCATGAATAATTCCATCTGTTTCCATGTATGAAAATTTAACTCAACTCTGGAGACAGAGCTTTTCATCCTAGGAGAAATGGTTATTCAGCAGACTTAATTGTCTTGTCTGTAAGAAGAGGGAATAAACCATGGGCCAGCCCCACTTTAGACAGTGTTTCTAACCTGAAAACCAGGAACTATGGAGGACTGTGCAGAGCATTGGATAAAGAAAATGATAATAAATCCAAAAGCTCAATTTCAGATCTCCTGCCAGTACTAAACTTGACCCATTGATGAACCTACTGAATACAAGGCTTCAGGATACATTCCTATTACTCACGTTAACCTCTGCCACATGGACTAACTCCCTCGTGAGTTTCCTCTCCCAGACGGTGTTTACAATAAAGAAGAGTAATTGGTGAGCTAAGGCCATAGGATAAGCAGAAGCAGCTAGGCTTTCAGCCCCTCATGTGGATAATGTAGACATTCCCCAACTTAGATTAACTCCTCTATTTTGGACGCTGTAGGGCAGCTCAGTTTTTAATTTTAATCCATGTTTGGGTACACGTGCTACATAAGGCAAGAATTCCACATATGGCCCTGCAGGCATTACACGAAATGACACAGATGTGTGCGGCAAGCATCCTCACAATGACAAAGACAGCGTGAGACTTCTTACAGTCCCTGCTGCCTAGTCTGTTCTTTTTCTAATACTAAGCTGAATAACTACTCAAAGGTATCAGGTCATTGTCCTTAGAACCTGTAAGTATTATCCTATTTGAAAAAAGGGGCTTTGTAGGTGTGATTAAGTTAAGGCTAAGGAGATAATCCTAGATTATCTGGGTGGGCCCTAAATGCAATCACGATGCAGCCATATAAAAGGGTGGAAGAGAGAGTGGTGCTCACACAAAGGAAAAGCCAACTTGAGGATGAAACAGAAAGAGATTTGGAGATGGTGGCCTTGAGGATTTGAGTGATGACCCGCAGCCAAGGAACAGATTCTCCCCTGAAGCTTCTGGAGGGAGTGTGATGCTGTAGACATCTTGATTTTGACACGGTGATTCTGATTTCAGACTCTGGCCTCAGAGCCACAAAAGAATAAGTTATTAGTGGTTTAAGCTACCAAGCATGTGGTACTTTGTTACAGCAGCCATAAAAAACTAATACGCTAAGTTTTTAAATATCTTATAATAGAACTGTTTGCATAAAGCTGAGAATGAATTAATCTGGGCTAGGGGAGCATCTATAATAGTGTAGGTGTGTGTATGTGACGTCATATTACACCCCTTTGTAATTCATTCATGAGTCACCAAATATTTATTAAGCACCTCCTCCCTGTAATTCTATAGGTGTGGATATCAAAGTCACAGTATAGTGCTCCGAACTTAACAGAAAGCCATTGAGCTTCTTCCTGGATCCTCTGCAGGGCAAAAGAACCAACTTGTGTTCCTGTGTTTTCCCTGTCTGTCTACAATTGATTAACAACTACCGTGTGCCTTTTATTTTAATTTTTTAAAGTTTTCCATTTCATAGTAGTTGAGAATTTGGAACTGGCTCTGAGGGAACAGAGGAGGAAGTAGACGTCAGTGAATCAATATGTAAACAATTCCGTGTTCCTAAGAACAATAAAACACTATTATAATCTAGTTCAAGGGTAGAGGGAAGTAGAGGGGGGAAGGAGGGAAGACGTATGGCAGAAGGAGGGAGGGCATGAGGCAGCGGAGCCTCACCTAGAGGGCACATTGTGAGGGTGTGTAATACACCCCTTGGGTCAGGGGGTCTTCTAAAAATGGAATTTAACCCTGGAAGTGAGAACTACCTAACCTAAATATTGTACCCTCATATTAATTTGAATAGAGTTTTAGGAGGAGAATTGAGAAGTTCATTTTATAACAAGTGCATCTGTTGTCTCTTCTCGTGAAGGATTCATCAAAATTCAAAGCAACTTCCCTGTTAGTTACCATTTACTTGTGGGGTTTCCCCAAAGCTCTCACTCAGCTTTACTCTAGGTCAGTGGTGCCCACTTGGAGAAATGGAAAATGAGTGGCTATCTGGTGCTTTTTAAATTAATTAATTAATTTATTTTTTAGAGACAGTCTTACTTTGTCACCCTCGGTAGAGTGCTATAACAGCTCACAGCAACCTCCAGTTCTTGGGCTTAGGTGATTCTCTAGCCTTAGGCCCCTGAGTAGCCAGCCATAACGCCCAGCTTTTTTTTGTTGTTGTTGCACTTTGGCCAGGGCCAGGTTCGAACACACCGCTCTTGGTATATGGGACCAGTGCCCTACTCACTGAGCTATAGTAAGGCGCAGACCATGCTTTTTAATCTAATCTGATACCATAAGAAGAAATGATTTCTCCATCAGTTTCTCATTTTTTTCACTCTTAAAAAAATGCTTTTTTTAGTTTCTAACTAATTTGTGCCAGTTAGATACTGGATTTGTTTTGGGCTATAGCTTCACATGTGTGGATCAAGCAAACTCTTTAAAAAAAATTCTTTTTTAATTTTAATTTTTTAGAGCACAATGATAGCATACTCTAACCTTAAACTCCTGGGCTCAAATGATCCTCCCTCCTCAGCTTCCCAAGAAGCTGGAACTACAGATGCATACTACCATGCCCAGCTGATTTTTTAAAATGGGATCTTGCTATGTTACCCCTGGCCTCGAGTGATCCTCCTACTTCAGCCTCCCAACGTGTTGGAATTCAGCTGAACTCTTTTTAGCATAAATAATACATGGGATTGGGACAAGAGAAATGGTTTGAAGTGCAGCATTTAAACATGTAAAAATCTGGAATCTTTGGTGAAATGTGTAGTATGTGGGTGTTTCTGTACATGCAGGAGACAAAGTTCAGCCAGAAAAAAAGAATTCATGGAAATGAATTTTTGGCTTCTGCCATCTTTCCAGTCATATCAATATCACCAGAGCAAACTGACTCTTTCCTATATAATGTATATAGTTGTAATTTTTAGTTTCTTTTCATTTTATTTCCCACATTCCATTTACCTCTACTACATGCCCAGATTTAATGATCAATGTTATTGTCTGGAGAAGGGAAACATGTTTATCTTGGTACCTTTATCATGCAGCCTCTCCATGGAAATCCTTTTATGAGAAGGCCATGATCTTGGCCTAAGAGAAATAAATGGGAGGACAAGAAGCAAGAGAAATGGGACTGATGTAGCACTGTGACCAGTCTTGATTTCTGGAGGTAAAAACGAAGCCTTCCATAGCCAACAGTTTCATACCTAAACATCCTGGCTTGCAAAGAGAAGTTGGGAAAAATAGGACAGCCCACTTATAGGGAGTAGCTATCTGGGATATTCCTTTCCCATCCCTTAGGTCCCTTTCTTCCTCTCTTCAAAGTTTTTCTGGCAGATGAAGAACAAAAAACAAAAAAATACGTCTTTTGAACGGTGCCACCTAAGAATAAAGCCAAGGCAGCCCTGGATTTCAGCCTGGAATGGGAATGTACTATTTGCCCTAATTAAAATGCAACCAGGCTGTAAGCATAGTGGAGTTAGGGACAAAGAGACTGTCATTCGTGGTAAATCTCTTATTTTTATGGGGTTTCAATGGCCAGGAGCTGCTCTGGGAAGCTCAGAGAAGCCAGGAAGTTGTTAGTCCTCACCTCGGTGACCTGACTGCTTATTTTATTGTGCACTGAAGCTTGGCAAGGGTGACTGGATAACCAGGAGCAACAGCTGGCGGAGAAAACAACTCCAGAAATGCTCAAGTCTGTCAAGGGAACAACTTTCTTTTGAACTTCAATTAGGGCAGGATCTGAAGTGAGTAGGTACCATCATGGTGAGTCTGGGGAAAAGGAGTTACACAATCTCCCTCTTAGAAAAATGTGATTAAATAAAATGAGAGACAAAGAGCTTTTTATAACCACATATATGGGAAAGAGAGTTGGCATTAATTCTTTAGACCTGAGCATATTAGGAGTGAGGGGTATAAAATCATTCCCCTTGAATCTTTCATAAAATTTGTTGCCTCCATTGAAACCCCTGAAATTTGATGGAGGCCAAATGTGTAGTCTTGAAAGGTCTAGTTTGGATCAGGCTGTCCTGATGAATGATCTCTTCAGAAACATTGTTATTAGAACCTTTTATGTCAAATACTTAAATTGTCCATGAGAACACTGTTCCCATCTCTGCTTTGAAGATAATGATACAATCTAAAACATTTAATGAAAAGTTGTTTGCTTTAACCCATAATTAGATGCACATATATTCTGCTAAACTGTGAGCAGACCAAAGTGTTTAAAACAAACCAATAAAAAGCTTCTGGTGAATGCATTTCAGTCAAAATCGAAACTTTGTATAGCTCTCTAAAGAAATTTTTTTTTTTTTTTTTGGAGACAGAGCCTCAAGCTATCCCCCTGGGTAGAGTGCCATGGCATCACAGCTCATAGCAACCTCCAACTCCTGGGTTCAAGCGAGTCTCCTGCCTCTGCCTCCCAAGTAGCTGGGACCACAGACGCCCACCACAATGCCTG
>CAUYQV010062947.1:0-18039 GCA_963574575.1 Galagoides demidoff
GTGGCAGGTGCCTGTGGTCCCAGCTACTTGGGAGGCGGAGGCAGGAGACTCGCTTGAGCCCAGGAGTTGGAGGTTGCTGTGAGCTGTGATGCCACAGCACTCTACCCAGGGGGATAGCTTGAGGCTCTGTCTCAAAAAAAAGAAAAAAAGAAAAGAAAATGCTCTAGAACTAAAAGAACTAGATAAACGTAAGGGTCACGCTTACTTGTATTACCTCTGGGGAAGTGCTCTGATTCTTTTTTGAATAGCTACTCCCAGACCCAAATGGGTTTCCCAAGTTGTCCCTTAAGGGAGCCATCTCTGCTCTTCCCCGGCTCCTCATCCATCGGCCATGTCACCCTCCCGGGAGTGTCTTCTGGGTTTAGGCATTATACATACTCAAGCCTGAGCAGTGGGGTTGAGCTTACTCTGGGAAGACCCTCTCTTCCTTGCCTCCCCTCCTCCTGCCAGCTGTCCAAGCCTCCTTCCCAGATTGTCATTGTCCAGGCTTCCTGGACACAGCTGGAGTCAGTGGTCCTTAGGGTTACACCACAACCACCTAGTAAGCCTCACTGGACACCTACCTCCTCCTTCCCTCCCAGCTGCCCTAACTACTGTGCAGTACTGGCCTCTGCTGGCCATGCCTGGTAGGACACGAAGGCTGCCCGCTCTTTCCTCCAAGCAGGGATTCTCTTCCTTTCCTCTGGCTCTTCTCTCCAGGCACCACCTCTAGACCCAAAGTCCTCACACCACCCGTGTGGCATATTCTGGCCCCCCACCCACTCTCCACCCTTTCTTCCCAAGACCCTCGCCTCGTCATCTGGGCTCCAGTCACAATGCCTCCTTGTCATTCTTGCAGTCACCATGCTGACTCTGTACACAGCCTCTGAACTGTGGCTAGGCTGCTCTTCTGCCTGAAATGTTTTTCCTTCTGCCAACCCCTTCAGCGAATTAGCCCTTCCTTAACTCCTCAGCTCCAGAATCACAGCCCCTGACTCCCGTCCAGCCCATGTCCTCCTAGTCCAGGATCTTTCTAGCACAAGTACTCCTTGCTCGCAGCATTTGCCATTGGTGCAATTTTGCACTCGATTGTATCCATCTCCATTGGACGGATATCTCGGTTAATATTTGTTGAACCAAAGAATAAATGAATGTGCTCCACTGTGAGCTGAAACCCCTCTGCCTAAACATTCCCACTGACCCTAGTTCTCCCCATTCTGCATTAAGGGTCACCTCTGCTCCCTCTCTCCGGAACACCTGCAGAGGTTTGGAGATGTCTGGATGAGCCCCCCAGGGCCCTGCTTCTTCAGGCCTCAGCTCCAGTCCCCTCCAGTCTGTCTTCATCACAGCTCAGGTTTGTTTGTTTTTGAGACAAAGTCTCACTATGTCCCCTTGGTAGAGTGCTGTGACATCACAGCTCATAGCAACCTCACACTCTTGGGCTTAAGAGATTCTCTTGCCTCAGCCTACCAAGTAGGTGGGACTATAGGTACCTGCCACAATGCCTGGCTATTTTTTTGCATGTGTTATTGTTGTTGTTGTTGTTGTCATAGAACTAAAAGAACTAGATAAACGTTGTTTTTCTAGTTGTTGTTGTTTTTGTTTGGCAACATGGGACAGGTTCAAACTCGGCAGCCCCACTGTATGTGGCAGGAGCCCTAGCCACTGAGCTTCAGGTACCGGTGGCTCAAGTTTTGACAAGCCGCCACCTCTGGCCATGCCAACATCTGCCCATATCCCTGGCATAGGGCAGGGCCCAGAAGTGGACAGGATCCTCCGATAGGAGCACCTTCATTTCAAAGATTCATTCATTTGCCAAATATTTATTGAGTGCCAACTCAGATGAACTGAGTTGCCCGAGGCCACACAACTAACGAGCAGCAGGGTTAAGATCCAGATCTGTCTCCAGAACACCAGCCCTTAGGACACACCCAGAGGGCCTTGCCTCACCTGGACAGCCTCTGCTTTGGCCTCATCTTTCTCCTGCATGGCCTGCACGGAGGGCAGGGAGAAGACACTCCGCACGCACGTGCTCACCAGCTCCGACCTCTCCCGCGTGCCCAGCGTGGGCTGCGTTTGACTAAAAAAGAGGTGAGAGGCAGAGGCATGAGTGGGCTGGAGCCCGTGGCTAAGGATCCGGGGCTGGCAGGGAACACCTGGCTTGGGGCTCATTGGCTTGACGTTCAGATCCTCAGAAGGACCAGATGAGGTGGGGGCTGGAAGGGGTGTGGAGGTCAGACCCCCCCAGGCAGAGATTGGGCAAGGGTAGGGAGAAGGCACGGGAGCAGGGTGTGGGTACAGTTGGGAGGCCCCAAGATGGACAGGTGGAGGCGGAGGGTGGGGAGAGGGGCTGTATCATGGGGAGACAGAAGGTTGTGGATACCTCAGCTGAGTCAGGGTCTCCATGGCCTGACGGCGGACAGAGCTTGAAAGGGAATCCAGAGGCTCTTCCTGGATCTGCCTCTAGACAGGGGACCACAGAGGGGCCGGTGAGAGGCAGAGCCACTGCTGACCACCAGGGCTCAGGCCACCCCTCCTCGCAGGGAGCAGGCCTGGCCCTAGGCAGAGCTCTCTCATTGGCCCCACACCCTGCCCGGCCTCCAGGGGCCGAGAGCCTGCTCACTGCTGATGCTCATCCTGAACCCTCAGTTTAAGGCCACCCAAAACACCCCATATCCTAACCAGATGCAACACACACTCGGAGATCAGCAACAATTGTCACCCACAGCAGCCTCATGGCAGGAGGCATATTTAAAGAATGGAGCTGGCCCAAAGCAAAAAACACAGAGTGTGGACCTTGAAAGCTGCCTTGTTAAATTGCCTTAAAATGTCCTTCTAATTACTTCTAACTTTTTTTTTTTTGGAACAGAATCTTATCCTGTCACCCAGGCTAGAGTGCAACGGCATTATTATAGCTCATTGCAACCTCAAACTCCTGGGCTGAAGTGATCCTCCTGCCTCAGCCTCCCAAGTAGCTGGGATTAGAGGCATCTGCCACTTTGCCCAGCTGGTTGTTCTATCTTTAGTGGAGATGGGAGCTCACTCTTGCTCAGGCTGGTCTCAAACTCCTGAACTCCTGAGCTCAAGCAATCCTCCCACCTCGGTCTCCCAGAGTGCTAGGATTACAGGTGTGAGCTATTGTGCCCTGTCTACTTCTCACTTTTGATCTAGGATCTACACACAGTAGATAAATAATTTTTTTTTTTTTGGTGTCCTTAAGGGGTACAAAGCCAAGTATAATTTTGGAAACTTCAGTGGTTATCCCTGCCCAATCCATGCGGTGGATAACTGAGAAGTAACTGCATTTAGCAAAATCATGAACCAACTCTCTACTATTGCCCAGCAGGAATAATAAAAACTGCTGCTGGGTGCACACGGCTTTACTGTGGACTATTGAGTTAGGTCCCCCCAAAAAGCCAAAGACTCCTTCTTACCATACCCATCTCTGAGATGAGAAGAGTGAGGCTCACAAGGGAAGTAACTTGCCCGAGCTCCCTCAGGGTGGGTGCAGGGCAGTTAGGGGGAGCTCAGACTCAAGTCCAGACACACCGCCTCCTTGTCCTTTCCTCTTCCCCCCTCAACTCCCCACTCCTCACCCCCCATCTCATCAGTGGGTGGCCTCAGGAACTCTTGTCCTTCCCACCCCAATGCGACAGACCCACATGTGGGTCCCGCACCATCATCTTCCTCATCATGATCTTCTTCTCTCCTTCCATCTCCATCTGATCCTCGTTCTTCTGCAGGTCCATGTCATTCTCAACCTTAGGGCAGCGGTGCAGGGCAAAAGCTCAGGGGGAGCACCCCACGGAACCCGGCCCTCAGGGTTGCCCATACCTGCAGGCTGCCCAGCCCCAGCAGGCAGGCCAGCACCTGCCCGGGAGAGATGAAACGTTCCCACCAGGGGAATCCAGGAGAGGGTAAAGATTGGAGATTGACAGGCCTGAAGGCTAGCATTTGGAGGGGGACAGGGTATAAGGGACTGCTTATCCAGGCAGCTCCGGGGGGGGGGGGGGGACAGAAAGGGCCTCAACCTGAGATCCCTGAGAACGAGTAAATTAACTTCCCATAGTAAAGAAGGAAGAATAAGTTAATCTGATGGAGAGGACGGTGGAGTGGAGATGGTCACAGTTCTTTTCCAATCCTCCTATTAGAGGAATGGATTCTCCCTGAATCTTGACTCTTCTCACAACTTGCTTTGACAAATAGAATGCCCTTTCAGTTCCTGGCTTAGCCTTAAGGGAACTGGCAGCTTTAGTTTTCCCCTCTGGAACCCAGCCTCTATGCTAGCCTTTGGAATGACGAGAGGCCACATGGAGGGAAGTCTTGGAAGATAAAGCGTCATTTTGGTTTTTTTTTTTTCTTTGTTTTTGAGACAGAGTCTTACTCTGTTACCCTGAGTAGAGTGCTGTGGCATCACAGCTCATAGCAACCTCAAACTCTTGGGCTCAAGCAATCCTCTTATCTCAGCTTCCTGAGTAACTGGGACCACAGGGGCCCACCACAACACCTGGCTAGTTTTTTTATTTTTAGTAGGGCTAGGATCTCTGTTTGCTCAGGCTGGTCTCAAACTCCTGAGCTCAAGCAATCCACCAGCCTCGGCCTCCCAGAGACATGAATAACTGTGTATGCCTTTTCTTCAGTTAATCTGCCTTTTGTGAGTTGATTTTTCAGCAAACCTCCAGAGATTGAAGGGGCAGTTTTTGCTTGGTCTCTACAACAGGAATAAAAAACTCTGTGGCCGGGTGCAGTGGCTCACACCTGTAATGCTAGCACTCTGGGAGGCGGAGGTGGACAGATAGCTTGAGCTCAGGAGTTTGGGACCAGCCTGAGCAAGAGTGAGACCCTGACTCCACTAAAACTAGAAAAAAACTAGTAGTGCATTATGGCAGGTCCTCAGCTACTTGGGAGGCTGAGGCAAGAGGATCGCTTGAGCCAGGAGTTTGAGGTTGCTGTGAGCTATGATGTCATGGCACTGTACTCAGGGCAACAGAGTGAGACTCTGTCTTAAAAAAACAAAAACCCTTCTGTGTGCAGGCCCCATGTTCGGTGTGGTGCAAGTATTACCTAACAGGCCTCACTTCAACTGCGCTGTGCCCATTTTATAGAAGAGAAGAAACTTCCTGACAGAGTGAACAAGTGCTGAAGGCCCTGAGGCAGGAATGAGGTCGGAATGTGAGAGAAACGGGAAAGGGCTGGCAGGGCAAGAGCACAGTGGACGCCTAGAAGAACCCCTGGGATGAGGACAGATGCGCCCAGCCAGGGCTTCTTAGTCCTGCCACCCTCTGCCTACCCCTCCCTGAGCTGCCCAGGGCCTGGAGTTATCTCCGGAGCAGTTGGGGGCAGCGTCCCGGCCTCAGTGGATCCCCTGCCTCCAGGTTCTGCCCGTGCTCTGCTCTGTGCATCACACTCAGGTCACTGCCTTGTCCTGCCTGCCCCCTCCCCAGTCCTCACTGAGTCCCGTGAAGGCTATGATTCCCCAGCTGGACTGGCCTTCTCCGGCCTCCCCAGCCAGCTGCATGGCCCACACCTGGGCCTGTGTCCTGAAAAAGGCCATTCCTAGACTTTCAGTGCCTGGACTTGAGGGAAGGCCCCTCCCACAATTCATTCAGTTGCATAAAAAACTTCTGCTGAGCACCTACTGTGTGCCTGATGCTGAGGATGTAGCTGTGAAAGAGACACAGAAGTCCCTGATGAATGGAGGATGTATTCTCATGGGGGAGACGAACAGAAATAAGCTAGGACAAGCAAAGTGTGTGGTGCGTGGATGGTGACAAGGGCCACGGAGGAGGGCTGGGGCAGGGCAGCAAAGCAGGGGGTGTCCCAGAATGGTCTTGGGCCAGGGGGCGGGGGTGGGGGTCATACCAGAGCCATTTTGCTGCCATCCTCTCTCTTCTCTGGCATGTTCACCAGGCATGAAGTCATTTCACTGAAGGCTCCTGCATGTCACAGTTTCAATAAAGAAAGAAGCAGGTAGATGAAAATATGATGTATCCGGGGTGCCATCACCCTCCCATCCCCCTCTGGGCCCATCCAATCCTTACCTACCACTCTCAGCAGCCAGGCTGAACTCTTAAAAGTATAAATTAGCACATGTCGCCTCCCCTCCCTAAAACCTGCAGTGGCTCCCGATTTCCTTGAGCATGAAGCTGGCATCCTTGCTGGAGCACAGCGCCCTCCAGTCCCATCCTTATCTCCCACTCCTTTCCTCTTGCTCACATGCTCTGGCCTCTCCAGCCCCCTTCCAGCCCTGGGCAAGCTGCCCCCCAGGGTCCGCCATTTCCTCTCCCTTTCCTGCCCTGCCCTGCCCTGGCTGCCACGCCTTCTTGCCCCTCTGGGCTCCATTGCTTCAGGACTCTGCTTGCCTGAAGCTCCTCTCACAGGCCTCCCCCAGCCTCAGGCGGAGCGAGGGCCCACTGTGGTCCTCTCGAGCACCATCCTCTTCTCTTGGCAGTTACCACAACTTGTAACCAAACACTTCTTTGTTACAGTAGGCACCTACTGTTTCGTCACCCCCTTTCTTGCCTGCGGACTACCCTTTCCATGTAGCTAGGTGAGACTGAATTCTGCAAGACCCACACACCACCCCTCTTCCAATAGGGGTGGGCCTGGAACTCAAGCTTAGCTAATGAGCGTCCCCTGCCTCCACCACAATGACTGGCCCGGGGATGGAAAGCCCTTTAGTTAAGGGGGTGGAGGGGAACACCGAAGGAGAAAGTCTTTCTCTTTCTGAGGCCAAGTTTACTGGGAGAACCTGGAACTCATCCTGGGCATGGTGAGACCCTCCAACCATAATGAACACAGCTGGTGCCAAGAGCTTAGCTTCAGAGTGCCATTCTCCACAGAAAGGAACGAAGCTTGCTGGAGAAATGGCTGATGCCAGGACTTGAGCAGGGAAAGTTCAGGATGAACCTGAGACGTCTTATACCAGAAAACAAGGAAGAGAGCTCCAAGAATGATGGGGATATGTCAAAGGGACACGGAAGCTTTCTTGAAGGGCATTCCATTGGTCAAGTTGAGAAATGTTGAGTTTCACCATAAATAACGATAGCAACAGATTACAGCCCATTGAACAAGAAACCATGAGTCCCTACTAACATAATTAAATAAATGAAGAAATTGAAAGCTTGATGAGGAACAGGATATTAATTAGTTCCAAAGTACCTTGCCACAAGATACTTATGACAAAGGGACAAGTGATGACTTCACAAGGGGAACCTTAGCAGCACCACCCTATTCAAGTGGTTGAAATAAACACCGTCAGTATGGAGCAAACCAGAGTCAGCCGCACCCCAGACAGGACAAAATGACCTCAATCTCATCATGAGAAAACGTCAGGCAGACCCAAACTCAGGCACGTCCCACAAAAGTGTCTGGGTCATAATGGTCAAAGGTAACAAGGACGTGAAAGCCAAGGAAAAGCTGAGGCCTGCAGGAGATGGCATGCACTAGACAAAAAAGTCAGTGAGTGATTTTGACCTGACCCTTTCAGTATAGGGAACATTACTGGGAAAATCAGTGACCTTTGAATGGGGCCTGAGGATCAGATGTTAGCTGTGCACCAATACTAATTCAATGATGATGGTTATATTTTTGTCCTTTTGTGTAAGAAAATACACTCTGAAATACAGGGGTGATGGGGTGTCATTTGTCAACTTATTTTCAAATGACTAAAGAAAAAAATTAGTACTATTTTTTTTTTTTTTTTTTTTTGCAGTTTTTGGCCAGGGCTGAGTTTGAACCCACCATCTCTGGCATATGGGGCTGGCACCTTACTCCTTTGAGCCACAGGTACCTCCCAATACTATATATATATATATATATATATATATACTTTTTTTTTTTTGAGACAGAGCCTCAAGCTGTCCCCCCTGGGTAGAGTGCTGTGGCATCACAGTTCACAGCAACCTCCAACTCCTGGGCTTAAGTGAGTCTCCTGCCTCCGCCTCCCAAGTAGCTGGAACCACAGGCACCTGCCACAACGCCCGGCTATTTTTTGGTTGCAGCCATCATTGTTGTTTGGTGGGCCTGGGCTGGAATTGAACCCGCCACCTTAGGTGTATATGGCTGGTGCCCACTTGAGCCATAGGCGCCAAGCCCCAATACTATATTTTTAACTTTTTTAACTTTTCTAAGCTGGAGTGCAGTGGCACAATCATGGTTCACTGTAGCATTGAACTCCTGGACTCAGGTGATCATCTCACCTCAGCCTGCTGAGTAGCTGGGACTATAGGCACATACCACCACGCTTGGCTAAATTTTTTTTTTTAGAGAGACAAGGTCTTGATATGTTGTTCAGGCTGGTCTAAAACTCTTGGTATCAAGCAATCCTTCCACCTCAGCCTCCCAAAGTTCAGGGATTACAGGTTTGAGCCACCTCACCTGGCCTTATTGTTTTAAAATTTTTAAAGGAATACAGGAGTGGGCCAGTCACACTGGTTCACACCTGTACTCCCAGCACTTAGGAGGCCAAGGTGGGTGGATTGCCTGAGCTCACAGGTTCGAGACCAGGTTGGGCTGAGCAAGAGCAAGACCCCATCTCTAAAAAATAGCCAGGTGTTGTGGCAGGCGCCTGTAGTCCTAGCTACTTGGGAGGCTGAGGCAAGAGAATCGCTTACACCCAAGAGTTTGAGGTTGCTATGAGCTGTGACGCCACAGCACTCTACTGAAGGTGACATAGTGAGACTCTGTCTCAAAAAAAAAAGAAGAATGCAGGAGAAATAAATGCATATTCAGACAAAATTCAGTGAATTCAAATTCAGTGAATTTATCATCAGCAGAATTCACTAAAGCATGTATATCAGGCAACAGGAAGTTAAGCTCAATAAGAAGGTTTGAGGTTCAATAAAGATGAAGAGAAATAAAGAGATTAATATTTAGGTAAAAATATGACCATTGACTATATAAAATAATGTTTATATAGTTAAAAAAAAATTAAAATACATTGCCAAGTTAGGTGCAGTGGCTCATGCCTATAATCCCAGCACTTTGGAAGGCCAAGGCGGGGGGATCACTTGAACTCAGGAGTTCAAGACCAGACTGAGCAAAAGCAAGACCCTGTCTTTAAAAAAAAGTAGCCAGGCATTGTGGTGGTGACTAGTCCTAGCTATCTGGGAGGCTGAGGCAACACGATGGCTTGAGCCCAAGAGTTTGAGGTTGCTCTGAGCTATGAGACCACAGTACTTTACACAGGGTGATAAAGCGAGATTCTGTACCTTATTATTTTATCAACAATAAGCTCAAGAACAGACAGAACTAGTGTACATGATATAATACGTCAGAAGAATTCTTACCTCCAGGGCAGTGTTTATCAACCAAGGGCAATTTTGCTCTGTGGAACTTTAGGAAGTGTCTAAAAATATTTTGGTTTTAGCACTTTAGGGGTGGCAGTGGGAGGTTACTATTAGTGTCTACCGGGTAGAGTCCAGGGATGGGTGCATCTTACAATGCATGGAACACACACGCACAACAAAGAATTACTCAACACAAAATGTTAGTAGTGCCAAAGCTGAGAAACCCTGCCCCAGAAGACATCATAGCGACCGCAGAGGAACACAGGGAAATTTCTGGGTTGCTGAAAAAGATCTATATCTTGATCTGAATGGTAGTTTCCAGAGTGTCTACTTAGGCAAATATTCATTAAGCTGTACACTCGAAATTAGTAGAACACTTTGTTGGACCTCAAAAACTTTTTTTTTTTTTTTTTTGCAGTTTTGGCCAGGACTGCGTTTGAACCCACTACCCCCGGTATATGAGGCCAGTGCCCTACTCCTTGAGCCACAGGCGCCACCCAAGACCTCCAAAACTTTTTTAAAAGATGTATACAATTTGAAAATATATTTTTTTCTAAAGTACAAATGGACAAAATGCTCCTATGAAAAACAAAGATTGGGCTTGGTGCCTATAGCTCGGCAGCTAGGGCACCAGCCACATACACTGAGTTTGGCAGGTTCGAATCTGGCCCGGGCCTGCCAAACAACAATGAGAACTAGAACCAAAAAATAACCGGGCATTATGGTGGGTGCCTGTAGTCCCAGCTACTTGGAAGGCTGAGGCAAGAGAATAGCTTAAGCCCAAGAGTTGGAGGTTGCTGTGAGCTGTGACGCCACAGCACTCTACCCAGGGTGACATAGTGAGACTCTGTCTCAAAAAAAAAGAACAAAGTTGGAAGAATCATACTTTCTGCTCGATGGAGAACAATTACCCTTAGGTGCTCTGAGGGCTATTTGCCTTAGCAGAAGGAAGAGAGAAACAGTCTTTGAAGGAGACAAGCAGTCCTAGTAAGAGAATGCATCTTAGCAGTCTTTCCTAGAGAAATGCCAAGCAAACGCCCTGAGGGCAGGAGAAGCAAAAGAGTCAGAGTAAGTGAGTCCATGAAAGAATGAGCTCTCCCCGACTGCCCTCTCCTACAGCTTGGTATAGAGACTGCTAATCCCTGATGCTCTCGTCTTGGGAGCTCTCATGTTCTCGTGTTGAGAGCCGAGACCCTTCCCCATGCTCTTATCACCAAGGTGTTTTATTACTAAGATATCACAGGTGTTTCTTATGATTACTGTGCTCCGAGCTTAGCTCTCGCTTCTCCTTGCTGTGAGCTATATGGTCTGCTACACTTTCTGATTTCGAAACTTACTACAAAACTATCATAATCCAAACAGTGTGATACTGGCATAAGGAAAGACATAATATAATGGAGTAGAACAGAGAACCCAGAAATAAACCCACACGTACAAGGTCTATTTATTTTTGACAAAGATGCGAAGATTAGTCACTGGTAAAGGACAGTTTTTTCAACAAATAGTGCTGTAGAAATTGGATATCCACTTGCAAAAGAATGAAGTTGATATACTATGTCCGTGGGAGCTAGAGCAGCCAGCAACTTAGAGACAATGACTGACAGTTGCCAGGGGACAGAGGATGGGACGTGGGAAGTTATTGTTTACTGAGCATCCCTGCCAAGAGCTTCAGTTTCATTAGATGAAGAGAGTTACGGAGATGGGAGGGTGGTGGAGGTTGCACAGCACTGTAAATATATCTAATGCCACTCAACTGTACACTTACAAATGGTCAAAATGGTGAATTTTATGTTATGTGTATTTTGCTATAATAGAAATTGGAGGAAATTTTTTTTATTGAGAATAGCTCACATCACAAAATTGCAAAGCTGCAGATGCTGGCGTGGATGTGGAGAGAAGGGAACACTTTTGCACTGCTGGTGGGACTGCAAACTAATACAACCTTTTTGGAAGGAAGTATGGAGAATAATCAAAGAACTCAGGCTAGACCTCCCATTTGATCCTGCAATCCCACCCAGAAGGAAAAAAAAATCCTTTTATCATAAGGACATTTGCACTAGACCAGTGATTCCCAACCTTCCTAATGCCGCAACCCTTTAATACAGTTCCTGTGGGTCGCAACCCACAGGTTGAGAACCGCTGCCCTAGACTGTTTATCGAAGCTCAATTTGCAACTGCCAAACTGTGGAAACAACCTACATGTCCACCACTCCAGGAATGGAGTAACAAGCTGTGGTAGATGTATACCAGGGAATACTATTCAGCCATTAAAAAAGATGGAGACTTTACATCTTTTGTATTAACCCGGATGGAGTTGAAACACGTTCCTCTTAGTAAAGCATCACAAGAATGGAGAAGCAAGAATCCAATGTACTCAATTCTGATATGAGGACAATTAATGACCTAGTACATGGTGGGGGTGGGGGAATGGGGAGAGGGGTAGGGTCACAGTGTATGACTCACCTCTTGAAGGTGGGACATAATTATAAGAAGGACTTTACCTAACAAATGCAGTAAGTATAACCCGGTTCTCTGTACCCTCAATGAATCCCCAACAATCAATCAATAAAAATAAAATAAAATAAGAACAGAGGCTGGGTGCGGTGGCTGACACCTATAATCCTGGCACTTTGGGAGGCCAAGGCAGGTGGATTCCCTGTGCTCACGAGTTCAAGACAGCCTGAGCCAGAGACTTTGTCTCTAAAAATAGCCAGGCGTTGTGGAGATTGCCTGTAGTCCCAGGTACCAGGGAGGCTGAGGCAAGAAGATCACTTAAGCCCAAGACTCTGAGATTGCTGTGAGCTTGTGACTCCAGAGCACTCTACCAACAGTGACAAAATGAGACTCTGTCTCAAAAATCAAAAAAGAATAGACTATGCCCCCCAACTATTGAATAACATACTTTAAGTGGGCAAATTATATGGTTTGTGAATTATATCGAGATAATAACTGAACACTCACATGCAAAAAAAAAAATGAAATTGGACTCCTATCTCACACTATATACAAAAACTAACTCAAGATCAGGCACATATGATTACAGCTGTAATCTCAGCGTTTTGGGAGGCCACAGTGGGAGGATCTCTTGAGACCAGGAGTTTGAGACCATCCTGGGCAATATAGTGAAATTCAGTCTCTACCAAAAAAAAATTTTTAATTAGCCAGACAAGGTGGCATATACCTATACTCCTAGCCACTCCACCTAGGCAGGAGGATTGCTTTAGTCCAGGAGCCCAAGGTTACAGCGAACTATGACGGAGCCACTGCACTATAGCCTGGGCAACAGAGTGAGACCCTGCCTCTAAAAAGTAAACAAATAAATTAATAAATATTAACACAAAATGGATCATAGATCTAAAAGCAAGAGCCAAGCCAGGAGCATCGGCTCATGCCTGTAATCCCATCACTTTGGGAGGAGGATCACTTGAGCCCACTAATCTGAGGTTGTAGTGAGCTATGATGAAGCCACTGCACTCTAGTGAGGGCAACAGAGTGACACCTTATCTCAAAAAATAAAAATAAGAGTTAAAATCATTAAGCTCTTAGAAGAAAACATAGTCATAAATTTCCATCACTTTGAATTAGGCGATGGTTTCTTTAAATATGACGCTAAATCACATAAAATGAAAGAAAAATTAAATGTTAATTGAATAAATTAGACATTGTCAAAATTTTTAACTTTTATGTTTCAAAGAATACAGCAAGAAAGTGAGGGCATGCGGTGCCTGTGGCTCAAAGGAGTAGGGCACCGGCCCCCTTTGCTGGAGGTGGAGGGTTCAAGCCCAGCCTCGTCCAAACTGCAACAACAAAAAAAAAATAGCTGGGCATTGTGGTGGGCACCTATAGTCCCAGCTACTCAGGAGGCTGAGGCAAGAGAATCACCTAAGCCCAAGAGCTGGAAGTTGCTGTGAGCTGCGATGCCACCGCACTCTACCAAGGGTGACAGTGAGACTCTATCTCCAAAAAAAAAAAAAAAAATAGGTAAAGTCCATCTTGTAGTTGTGTTCCAAACCCAATAGGTGTGCCATATGCCCCTACATTGTGCCCATTAAATGGGAGCACATCAATCACTCCCTTCTCCCCCATTCCTCATTTTCCCTCCCTCACTTTGAATTAAATTGAGTTTTACTCCTGTGTGGGTGTGAATTAGATCGTCTACTGGCTTCATATTAGTATCGAATACATTGGATATTTGCTTTTCCATTCTTATTTTACTAAGAAGAATGTGTTTCAACTCCATCCAAGTTAATACAGAAGATATAAAGTCACCATCTTTTTGTGGCTGAATAGTATTCCACAGTATACACGTACCACAGTTTGTTAAGCCATTCCTGAATTGATGGGCATTTAGGATGTTTCCACATCTTGACAATTGTAAATTGAGTTGTGATAAACAATTTTTTTTTTGAGACAGAGTCTCATTCTGTCTCCCTGGGCATAGTGCTGTGGCATCAAAGCTCACGCAACCTCAGACTTGGGCTTGAGCAATCCTCTTGCCTCAGCCTCCCAAGTAGCTGGGACTACAGGTGCCATTACATTGGTTAGTTTTTCTTTCTTTCTTTCTTTCTTTTTTTTTTTGAGACAGAGTCTCACTATGTGACCCTCAGTACAGTGCTGTGATGTCACAGCTCATAAAATAACTTAGGGGACCTGGAAAAATAGACTTGGACTCCCACTTAGGTTAATTAATTGGTAATTTATTTTACCTGCTGCAGGGGCTGCTGCTCCGAGAGACAGTCAGCAGCCCAGGTGTGAGGGTGAGTTACCTTTTATAGGCTTTGTGTAAGCATATTACAGAAGCGAAAGGTGGCTAGTTAAGGGGGGTTACAACTCAGGTATACAGCAATGGAACTATAATTAATACAGTTTCAGTTGACAATGGGTACATTTTATATCACAATGGTTATGGTTATACAACAGTAATTAATCAAGTCTCAGTGAGTTTTCCACCATTGTTCATCTACTGAGAACTTTGGGGTTTTGTGAAATTTGGGACTTTTTTCCTTGTACCTGAAGCTTGTTCTTGGCAACTCTAGGAGGAAGAAGGGGGCCTGGGAACGTGTTCTCGGCCACCCTGGGGGGCGGAGGGACTTGCCTTGTTCCTGGAGTCAACTCTGGGGGGAGAAGGGAGAAGGAGGGAAATGGGCTGGAGAGGGTGGGGGGTACAGGTGAGGACTGGGGAACAGGAGTGGGCACGGGAAAGAGGGCTGGGTTACAACACTGTGCACATAAAACATTAAAATATTAAAATCAAATAAAATTTGTATTCTTTTTTTTCCTGTTAATCTTCTAAGTTTAGTCTGGAGGCTCCACCTGAAGAACCCGAAAGGGTAAAGAAAAAATGTGGAAATGTTAATGGCTCAGGTCATGACCACTGTGCCTTGGGTGCTCAAGCACCTGCTATGTGGAAGCCGCGTCCTGGGGGCTGTTCTGCCTGGGGCCGCCCAGGGATCCCCCACTGCACAGACTCCCCGCCAATGCCCCAGAGGAAGGTATTTTCTTGTTGCACCTCCACTCATCGTCCCCTTTCTCCCGTGCCATCCCACTGCCCCAATCAGATTGCTCTGCCTGGCAGAGCCCCGTTCCAGAGTCTCTTTTCTTTAAGATGCCCTGGGTGCTGACATCGAGGCCCATTCCCACATATATTTTCCTCTCAGGTAACTGCATGTGTGTCTGAGAAATTATTTTTGCTATTACTCCCCTTGGCCTGCTCAATCCTTCTTGGCATGCTGGGTGCCTAGAGGGTGGGATAAATGTGCATGAATTCTGAACTGACGGTGCCTTGGTTGAGTGTATGCTGCCTCCGTGACCACAGCTTTGTCAACACTGGTCATACTACCTGCTTCCTCTTCAGCCTCCCACAGCATCTGGCCTGAAGGCTGTGCAAACAATGGATGTTTAGTAAATATTGACCGATCGTTCTTTGTTCAATAATATTTCTGTCTATAGGAGCTCAACAAATATTAACTCTTTGGTTAAACTCCTGAAGACGTTTAAAAACAAGGGTTAGTTATCATCATGAGTGCTACGAAGGATGAAGAAACTATTAACAAATGTTAATAGTTTGGCATTCAGCTTCCTGCCCAGTGACAGCCAAACAGGTCTCTTCCACATGGGACCCCTTTGTAATTAACAGCCTCGGCGAGGCGCTGGCCGCCAGGTGGACTCCTGCCCGAGGATGGCGTCCTTCTTTGTGATCTGGCACTCTGCTTTCAGTTTCCTGGTAGATTAAATATTTAATCATGTGGATACACTGCAGCGGGAGAAGCGTCCTTTGAAATGCTAATATGGCGGCTGAGTCTGGAAGGAGCCCAGGCAGGGCTGTATTTGTCTCAAACCTGCCATTGTCCACATGGCGCCCTTAGTGCAAACCAGCCAGGAGGAGAAGGGAGCTCTCCCTGTTCCCTGTGTAGACAGCCCCTGGCCTTCAGGCCAGTATGGAGTTGTCTGCCCAATGTGGGTTCAAGGGAGGTGTCTGGTGGCACTTTTGTTCCGAGCCATTTCACACATTCTCCCTGCAGTTTTGACAGCCCACTATGTTTTAGTTTTGGGAAATAACATATTTCTTCAGGGTGAACTCTGCTTTCAATTTCTTTTGAATTCCCTGAAAAGCACTCTTCGCTCAGCGGGGCTCACAAGTGCTGGGAGCGCGGTGGGCTGGGCAGTGCCGAGGGCTGCAGTTTGAGACGTGTGGTGCTCTCAACTGTGATCATACTTGTCCTACATCTTCACGAGAAACCCAATCAACCAATTCTTCCACTCTGCTGGCTAACAATCTCCCCTCTGGTCTTTGAACAAATTAGTGGTCTCTCCCAAGAAGTCAGAGTAAGGCCCTCTGTTTAGTTTGTTTTCTCTGATGTACCTTGAGATGACAATGAGCTGGTACACAGCAGGTGACGCTGAGGGTGCCTTTGACCCAGAGATGAATCACATTAAAAACATCAACCCAGTATTTGAGCGCTGCCCTCTAGGACACCAGGGGCCTCTCTAGTCCACTCTCCCTGCCAGTCCAGGGCCTGGAAAGGTGCTTGTCCTCCAGTGGGTTTGTCATTCTGCTAGTACAGGCAGGAAGCTAAGATTGCACGGCAGAGGCCCAGGGACCTAGGAGTTAAAGTAACAAAACTTGAAAGGACTTGACTGCTATTTCCTACTAAGCTGGATACTGGCTAAGATTTAAAAGTGGTCCCCTCCCCTCCCTGCCCAGGTAAGCCTCTTTGATGTGAACAGGCTTCCAGGAAGGAACGTGAGGCTGGCCCCTCCAGACTGGCCCACACAGCTCCAACCTGAAACTTTGAACTGGCCCCTTCTGGCTTGTCCACATTCAGCAGCTGTGCTCCCTGCACCCCACATCACTATGTCCCAAAAATCCCAGGACAGTATAGGAAATGCTGCCCCAAACTTAGAGGGAACAAAGAGACCAGAGGATGCCTCAAACAGGAGCAGCTTGTGAGTTAGACGAGTTTACAGAGGTCACTCACTAGGGCACTTGCTCCTGGGTGCACAGGAATCCCTGGAGCTTCTGGAGTGCAAAATCCAGCCTGCGCCCTGTGGTGCTGCCTCAGTCTCTCCCTGACTAACGCACAGGCCCCACATTGCGTCTCTGCTTGTTCACAGTGGACACACCACACAGGGCAGCGTGGTGCACAGGCCCTGTTCTGTTCCTGGTACTACAGGCTTTCACTACACGGGGTTACAATTAGCAAAAGGGTACTATCCTGTAACTCAAAGATTTTATTTAAAAAAATAAATAAAAGGTGGCCAGGTACAGTGGCTCACCCCTGTAATCCCAGTACTCTGGGAGGCTGAGGCAGGTGGATCACTTGAGCTCAGGAGTCCGAGACCCAGCTTGAGCAAGAGTGAGACCCCATCTCTACTAAAAATAGAAAAACTAGCTGAGCGTTGTGGCAGGGACCTGTAGTCCCAGCTACTCAGAGTGAGGCAAGAGGATCACTCTGGCCTAAGAGTTTGAGGTTGCTCTGAGCCGTGACACCACAGCACTCGACTGAGGGCAACAAAGTGAGATTCTGTCTCAAAAAAGAAAAGATTCCTGTCTCAAAAAAGGACACTATAGAATAGCCAAAGCCACTCAGGGCCAGTTTGAGCTGCTGTCTCCCCCACCCCCAGGGCTTATCTTGGTACCTGTTTAGTCTAATTTGTAGCAACTTTGTTGAGCTCCAGGCCAGCACTGTGTTTCTGTTACCTGACAGGCAACCTGCATTTCCCCCTCAAACACTTCCTTGTCTTTTTAGATGGGGCTGATGCAATTGTCACAAACCTGCAGAAACTCTGGACTTCAGAGTCTTTGTACTGCTTCCAAAGATGAGTGGCTGAAATGTCACACAGTATCACTTGAGCTAGACCGTTGTTTTCCCACCAACAGGAAGGGACTAGCCCTGTGTTCATTCAGCCCAGTGACTACAGGCGAAACGCCCATCTGCCTCTGGCCAAAAAAGCCATTTGAGAGAGAGCAGTGGAAAGACTTTGTGCAGGTATACTTGTAAGAAACTGAGGCAGAATCCCATGGGGCCAGGTTGGTTGTGGGCCTAACATGACCAAGGCTTTGGCTGGAATAGCATTTCCAGACTGTGTTAAGGAATTAAGGTTGACTGGCTCGGCGCCTGTGGCTCAATCAGCTAAGGCGCCAGCCACGTACACCTAAGGTGGCGGGTTCGAATCCCCAGCCCAGACCCGCCAAACAACAATGATGGCTGCAACCAAAAAATGGCCGGGCATTGTGGCGGGTGCCTGTTGTCCCAGCTACTTGGGAGGC
>CAUYQV010062948.1:0-17049 GCA_963574575.1 Galagoides demidoff
ATGAAGATAATAGGCTCAGTGCCTGTGGCTCAAGTGGCTAAGGCACCAGCCACATACACCTAAAGTGGCGGGTTCAAATCCAGCCCCAGCCTGCCAAACAACAATGACGGCTGCAACCAAAAAATGGCCGGGCGTTGTGGCAGGCGGCTGTGGTCCCAGCTACTTGGGAGGCGGAGGCAGGAGACTCGCTTGAGCCCAGGAGTTGGAGGTTGCTGTGAGCTGTGATGCCACAGCACTCTACCCAGGGGGACAGCCTGAGGCTCTGTCTCAAAAAAAAAAAAAAAGATGAAGATAATAATACTTACCCCAAGGGGTAACTAAAGGATAATGTAAATATGTAAAATAATAACTAATATTTATTGTGACCTTATTATGTCACAAGTACCATCTTCTTTAATCCCCAAACCTAATAAGGTAAGTACTGTGAACCTTATTTTATAGGAGAGACGTGAGATGCTGACTGTTTGAGTAAAAATCTGAATGTAAGAGGACATATCTCAGCAATTTGCACATAAAGAAGTGGACACTGCTACTATGTATTACTAGCAGTTATTTCATGAATCCCTACTTTAATGCTGTTCACAAAGCAGGAGGAGTTCCACAAATATTCGTGATAGATTAAACACAGTCCTTGAATTCAGAGCACTACTCACAATCAATTAAACAATAAAATGCTCTAGGTGCTTATAGGGGGTAAAAGTTCTTCTGAATTACACTGTTTAATGAAGGCTGAGGGAAAGGAGGGCCTACAGCAAGATCTTCATTGATGAGGAAGGCCCTGTGTAGGTGGAAGGGTATAATATAGGCCTGATCAAGACCTAGGAACAGCAAAACTCTGATATGTAGACTTATAAGAGATTGTACAGAGAGGTCCCTGAGTGCTAACTTATGGGGCCTATAGTATATCTTGTAGCCAGAAGGAAATCACTGAAAACTTTAAAAAAGTGACTATGGTAAAGATGCAATCATTGAAATTGTATAGTAAATATACAGCTATGATTTAATAAAAAAAAAAAAGAAATTGCATAGTAACCCCCATATAAGTACTGTTTTGTTGATAAAAATCATGTACTTTGACATGAAGGTTGAATTCTATTTTTCCAGTCTTACAGATAGAGAGCCAACTTTGCTTCAAGGGAAATTATGAGAATTAATAGAAACTCTAGGGTTTTCTAAAAATTATATTATAGAAGAAAGTACAAATTATTTTATTATAGTTGACTAATTGTCTCGTAAAGTACTTGCCTTTGATGAGACTCTATACATATGAGTTTTATTATAATAATTGCATTTTTTTCAGATGGTAGTACTCAAGGATAAGAACAAATATTTGTTCAATATTTTAATTTATTTAAATAATTATGGTGATAATTATGGAGATTAAAAATATTGATTCCAGCCCTTTGCCTAAAAACAATTTCTACTAAGTAAGTTTAACCAAATTGCTATTCTCTATCAGATTTGAGCTTTAATATTTGAATATTTACATTATTATGCACTCTGACACAGAAGCATGATAGGTGTATCATCAGCATTCATATGATAAGTTATGTGCTGAATTGTGTTCCCTCCTGGTTTCAAATGTTTGCATCCTGCTGCTCTTGAAAATATGTGATAGAGGGCATTCTTCCTGTCTGCCTTTGGGGTGCTGGTTTCTCTCACTCCACCCCCACCCCCACACCCCACTCATACACGCCCCCCATCTGTCTTCCCCTCCCTCACTCCCTGCTCTTTCTCACTCTCTCTTCCCCTTCCACCCTTCCCTCTATCATAGAAAATATGTAATAAACAGACACATTTAAATGGACTAAATAAAATAAGAACTTTTAAGTCCTAACAATGAATAAAGCTCTAGAAGTCATACAGCATCTAAAATTCAATCTGATATATTTTAGGTTAAAAAAAATTGAAAAAGTGACCTTCTGAAAATTAAGTCCTTGAGCCCAGGAACAATTCTTGGGGTTCGGAACATCTTCCCAAAACAGCTTTTTCATTCTACAAAGAACAGAAAGGCATCAGAACTACAGAAAATCATTAATACTGAGTTTTCACATGCTGGCAAAGACTTCTACCAAACTTCTGTCTAGATGAAAGTTAAGCCCAATAATAATAAAAATAGCAACATTTATGGAGAGCTGTGTGCCAACCACTGTGCTAAAACTTAGGTTTTCCCTAGAGAAAATGAAATATTAAAAATGGCCATCAAGAGGGTATCAGAAACAAATCCATTTGACATGGCCCCATCAGCTCACTTCACTCAAATTCAGATTCTAAAATATCCTCTCCCTCTTTTTTACTAAAAGACCAATCTTGCTACAGAGATTTGGCATGTGTAAAATAACCTCGTTGGTCTCGACTTCTCAGCACAGAGGGATGTGACAATCATAGGACTGTCCAGGGAATTCAAGGCCATTTGCCTGGGAAGCCAGACAGCCTGGACCAGCCCTGCCAAGTCTACAGAGCAGAGCGCCCCCTGGTGGAAAGTGAACCGCTCCAGGTCGCCAGGAGAAGGCTATTTTCAAAGTCCGTTTCACTAAGACAGACCCGTCCCCAGCGGAAGCACTCTGGAAGCCATTTCTCCACCCCAGAGAATGTATTGCCTAGGGTTTTCTGTTGTAAGCCTCTTATTTCCTAAATATATATTTTAAAAAATTCTTCCTTGAGGTTTACATCACTAGCAAAATGAAATGTCACTTCTTGTAAAACTTCCTATAACCAGGCCTTTCCTTTTTATGCCATCTTAGCTGCATACTGAATATATATAAACCCACTTAGGATACATGAATACTCCTGATTCAGGTTTTAAATCAAAGTTTAAACATGCCTAAGGTCTTTTCTATAAAGCTTCTGAACACGAAGTACAATACCTTTGGTGTGATACTAACAGTGTCCCAAGCAACAAGATGGAAGAGGAAATAATTATCGGCACAATCACATACAGCCCTGCCTCCCTCTGGTGTTTCTCAGGATCATCTGAAAGAGAAGTACAAGCCACACAACTCAGAAGCGTGAGGAAATGTTAATTCTTGTCTATCAAAAATTAAAGTAGACTTTTATCTGTATCACTTTTGAAAACATAAAAATAAAAAGAGGAATATGAAAGTGTGCTATGTTAACAGTGTGCTAACATAATAATCATTATGTTATTCAGTATTATACCTATAAATTAGCAAGGCATTTGTTCAGAATTACTTGGTTGCCAGTTCTCTCCATCTGGTTATTTAAGTTACAGGACTCAAGGTGTCAATTAAAGTTGTCATGATGACTCTGTCCTGGCACTGGCTTCCAGTGGACACCTGCCAACCTCTGTCCTGTTCACTGCAGACACAGAGACGGTCTTGCCGTCTTCAGCTGCCCAGCACGCTCGCTCTGCAAGGCCACGGCCACACTGTCCCTCTGCCTGGACTGCCCTTTGCACCATAAGTTCCGGCTTCACACTGTCCAAGGGTCCTGAGAACCTCAACTTTAAATGAAAGCATATGTAATGAAACCAGTTTGTTTGTTTGTTTGTTTCTCATAAGCATTATCACAATGCTACATTTCAGGAAACAGTGTAACCACGTCGTCCTGAAGGGGCCCCTGTACATGCTCCACTTAAAGCAGCAGGTTTCCAGAACCTCCCTTGGGCCCTGAAGTCAGGACTGGTGTGTTTTCAAGGCTTTACTCAGATTTCACCTCCACAGAAAGACCACGTCTGGCTGTCTTCACTAAAATCCACATTTTAACTCTGTCCCTCACCTCACTTTTATTTGCCTTCGTGACACTTGCTTCTGACTGGCATCACAGGGTTCATAATTTACTTACTGTCCCTCCCTCCCTGCAGGGCGCTGGAGTATAAGCTGCAGGGAATGGGCTCACGCTGGTATCCAATACCGCCCTCAGGACAATGCTCCATATGTGTTTGTTGAATTAACACACGAACGAATTGCTCTCTCTATATATTTGTTGAATAATATAAGAATGAATTTTTAAAATCATTTTGTACTCTAAAACTAGACAAAATGTATCTTTTGAAACTTCATTATTGAGTTGCTTGGATTTGAAGACAATTTTAAAAGTCATAACAAGATTAAAATGTTGGTACTCCATGTACCTGCAGCAAGATGAATCAGAAATGTGAGGGACCCAGTGAATTTATTTCTGTAACTATCTCTCCAGTTTATTTTTAGAGGAAAAATAATATTTCCTTCAGAATCACCCCATGATACATCTCCCTAAGACTCCAGACTCTCCCATAATTCCATCAGAAAGAAGATAAACACATGGCAACAAATTAGGTAACATCCATTTCTGTATAAAATTACATATTGTACCTTGGGTGAAACTACTAATTGTCTTCGGCTTCCCCACTCCTTCCATAAATATCGGGTAAAGACTGAACTGATATTTCTCAATGGGGATAAAATGATCTGAGGAGAGACACATAGAAAAGGCTCATTTATACTTAATTAATATTAGTGAGAGAAACATGTTTTAAAAAAGAATGAAAGTGACCATCCTGTATTTCCAAGCACAGAATACAGTTGTTATTTACATATTGAACTAATAATTAAGGGAGTTTCAAAAAGGACATCAGCAAATTCTCTAGGAATGACAGTAATTTTCCAAATAAGGTTTAAAAGACTACCCAGAAACAGAAGGTTTGCAGTTTTTCAGAGGCATGTTCAGGGTGTGTGAGCTGTTTCTACCCGTCAAGTCCTGTCCCAGGACAGGATGCCCTGCCCCCTCTCTCTTACACCCTAAGCAGTCACATTCCCTTTATGTAGGAATGTAGCTTACTTAGTTTCCCCGTTCAAGGTAGCTGAGAGACCCAAGACTCATGAAAGTCTATGCAGAGAGAGAGGCAGTGAAGCCCAGGAGTCCACTGCGTGGTCTGGGCACAGGTCCACAGGGAAGGACCATCCCATAACACAGCTCCAAATGGGTCTACCAATGACTTTGACAAATGCTAATAATATTTATCATTCCACTAGAATAGAAGAAGACAAATCTCTTTGAAGCCTACAGTTTATAGCCCTATGGTTCAAAGAAAAATGTAGAGAGTAATCACCTTGACAGCAGTGGCAATGAACTAGACTCAGTTCGCCATCAATAATTTGTTAATAAATTTATCCTGATACTAAATTCTAGGTCTCTGGAATTAAATGAAAGCAAGAGTCCTTGAGATGACAGTGATGACCATGGCAAGCCAGAGCTTCCCTGTTACTTCCCTCAGTCCTTATAGACTGAGAGATGGTCATTGCAGCTTGGGCTTACTCGCCCCTGGGATAACTGATCTACCTTTGGGAGCCTATGCTGGCCACGGCCCAGGCCCTAACTCCTCAGACCTCCCCTCCAGCTCTTCCATCCCAACTAGTGGCATTGTAAACTGGTTCATGGTTTGGGGAGTAATCAGAAGCTGGGAGGAGAAATGGGAAGCCATTAAAAATGGTTTAACAGATGGTGATGCTAGAAGCAACATTAATAATCTCAAATAAATAAATAGTTTAGATAGATTATGGAATAAAATGTTACAGGATAATGACAGAAATATATAATATGATACAGTTACAACTGTGCAAAACACTAAAGTAAAAAGAATCTAAGGAAATAGAATTAAATGTTTTGATAAAGTAACAGGTGTATACTCAGTAAGATGGTGGCACCATGTATACTTATAAAGTTTTCATGAACTGTCTATAGTAATTGAATTATCAATTTGCAGTGTTGTCCTGATCAAAGAGAGAAACTTATTAAAATTTGGTAAACTTACCATAGATGTAATACTTCTTAACAGTTGAAGGGATCCTAAGCCACTTAATTTCTTCATCTTCATTAAGATTTTTCCACTCCATAATCAAATACATTAGGTTGTAGTCGCTGGGTGAGAGCACCCAGGAGAGGATCACGCAGCTGCTGTTTATGGGGTAGGCACTGAGTGACTGCACGACATTTACTGAGGGGAAAAGAAAAAATTAATGAGTATCTCCTAACACCCGTGAGGAACTTACAACCTACGGGAATAGGAGAGGAGGAAGAGAAGGCAGGTTTACAGACAAATATAGCACATGGCATTTATTTTGTATTATGAGAGTTACATAAGCAGACAAATATGCAAATAGGTGATATTGAGGAACATATGGTTCTATCTGAAACCTAAACAAATTTTGTGATGCGGTGAGGGTTTCTCAGCTGTGATACTGCACAAGCCTATTATCCATCCCCTGATTCTTTCCAAACTCCACCCTCCTCTGACAGAATGATGCTTTCAAAGTACACACCTGTTCATTTTCACATGCCCTGAGCACAGTCCCACATAAAAGCCTCCAGCGGATTCCCATGTTTGAGGACGAGATTCCTGTCAAGCCTCCCCCGCCAGGGCCCAGTCTCCACCTGCCTCTCCACCTGCTGTGGTTTTGCAGACCAAAGCCAGCCTGCCCTTCCTCATTCAGTCCTGTGCCATGAAGACTCCTGGTCAAGCTGTTCTGTCAGGAGCCGAGGCTTCCCCTCCCCTCTGCACCTTCAGTGGAGGTTTAAGTTTAATCCCTGCTCTTCTTTGAGATTTTGGCTCCGAGCCACTTCCTGGAGGTGGCTTCTCCGACCCCCATACCAGGTCAGCTTCTTTTTTTCTTCTTTTCTTTTACAAAATTATGTTCCTTCCCTGAGGGCACTTATCTCACTTGGAAAAGAGCCATTCCCTTCTGTGATTACTGGATTAGTATCTGTCTCACCCAGGAGACTCTGGACGCTTGTGACCATTACAGCGTCCTCAGGCTGGGATTCCACCACCTAGCACCCTGCAGCATTCAACCAATACTTCCATTAATGGAATATATTTATTGAAAAGATCGTAAGGGCGAGACATGGTGCTGGGCGCTATGGAACTTACAAGGAGATTACACTCAAATACAAAAGTAGTCGCCATATAAGGCAGGATCTAAAACACCTCAATAAAGGTAGAAAGGATGCTGAGAGTGAAGGAGAGATAAAGACGTATTCAAATAAAGCAATAAGTGAGGGAAGACTTCGTGGAGTAGCTAACCTTTAGAAATTGGCAGAGATACAGAGAACTTGTATTTTCTATTAAAAGTTTACGCTTTGAATATATAATTTAGAAACTCCTATTGAAAGTAGTTCTCAATTCTCTGATTAATCAAATACATCAAAATTAATGAGAGTTCACATTAAATATGAAGTCCACAGTAATTTTTAAGTCTCAGCAACTAACCTGCATCTATAAACATGTTGCGTTATTGTTATTATACATAGTATTTTACATATATAATACTCTAGACATACTTTTACACCGCAGACATTTCAGTTATATACAGAGGGTACCAAAAAAATTATACACATTTTAAGAGAGAAAAAAACTGTATTAAAATTATAATATATACAATAACATTTTTTATCTTATCTACTGTATCTTCTATCTCTTATAATTGCAGACGTCAAACACGACTTGAGTGTAACAATTTTAATAGTTTTTTTTTCCTTTCTTAAAATGTGCGTTTTTTTGGCACTGGGGGGCTGGGGGAAGATGGAGAGTTTGACCTACAACCTCCATTGGTCCGACTCTAATACATTGATTTAAGTATCAGATTTATTAGAATATTTTAATGTTCAACAATGCTCTACCAAGGACTGTGTTAAACCATCAGTACACGATGTATTTTGTTATTTTTCAGACAAAGAAGACATGAGCTGGGGAAGAGCGGCTTTCACGTGCAGACCCCGGCAGGCTGCCTGAAAGACAGACGGAAGCGTTTGCAAAGGTTGACTTAAAAGGCACAATGGATTGTAATTTTGTCCCTCTTCTTACCTTTGTTCATAGGCCATGAGAAGGTTAAATTAAAGTTTGCAAAAGAAGCACCAATTGAATTGACGGCCAGGACCGTGACCGTATGTGCTTGTTCTGTCCACAGGAAGGTGGATTTGGTGCCGTTCCCCACGTCCTCTGACCACGTCCCGTTGCGGGAGGTGTAGTGGCTTACCACGTATCTCCTCACACTGCACAAGGAGGCATTTTTCATCAGGGGCTGTAGTAAACATAAAACTGATTAAGGACTGCAGAGCTTTTTATGCCAACCGAGCTCATGGAACTTTTTATACGTTTCTCCTCAGGAGGTGAGGATCACATCAGAACAGGCTTTTCCTATTATAAGGCTGAGGGACAGGGAAGGGGGCAGGATGCAGGCTGCCTCTGCCACAGGTGTCAGGGTGATTATGAAGCACAGGAAACTTCTTCTCCCCCTCTGGGGTTTTTCCTAAAGACCCACAGAATAAATCACTTGAAGATAATAAAGGATACAATTAAGACAATTTCCTACCAACAAGTCTCACTTTGAATTTAGAGCCACTGACAAGGAATGGTTCCCTCATCTAAAAGGCAAACAAGAAATAACCCTCAGATTATGGACGGCAACAAAAGAGCTGGGCAGATGTAACTGCTCACTCCTGAGTCCCGGTATGATGCGTCCTTCACCTTGCCTCCCTCTGATCATCTAGAAGGGGAAGTTTCCAGAGACTAACAAGTGAGGGAGACCATCAGAACCGTGGAGGTGGCAATCCAGAATTTCTGACCCATAGTTTAGAAAAAATTATACCAGGTCATTGAAGATTCTGATTTAAAATACCTAAGCTCGACCCCTGTAGCAAGTGATTACAGCAGCAGCCACATACACTGAGGCTGGCGGGTTCAAACCCAGCCCCTGCCTGCTAAACAACAATGACAACTGCAACAAAAAATAGCTGGGCGTTGTGGCAGGCACCTGTAGTCCCAGCTACCTGGGAGGCCGAGGCAAGAGAATCACTTAAGCCCAAGAGTTTGAGGTTGCTGTGAACTGTGACACCAAGGCACTCTACCCAGGGTAACATAGTGAGACTCTGTCTCACAAAAAAATAAATAAAATAAAATACGTATCTAGTCCAATTCTATTCTTCCATTCTATGGAGTCTAACAATGCACCCTACGACCCCAACCACCTTCACCTGTTGCAGGTGAGATCCAGGGTTCTTAGCCCCTTACAGGCCCAAAGGAAGCGAGATCCTACACCACATATGAGAAAGTGTATCTCAATTTTTTTCCTTTGGGGTCGCTCTAGTTTAGAAATGGCAGAGAAAATCAAACACACCTGTGCACACCTGTGCACACCTGCAGCAGTGCAGATCTTGGAGTCATGTGAGCAGGTTGAGAGTAAGATTTGAGCAAACACTGCAACAAGGAAAACTCTCAAAACTCAGACAAACTTTGCCTTTTCTAAAAATCTGTGTGAGTTTTAATATGCAATATTTTGTATAATCCTAAGTAATGTTAAACTGCCTTACTCACTGGCACTACAAAGGGTTCCATGGTTATCTTGAATACTCACTGCACCAGCCTTAAAATTAGCCATTTGCCTCCAGATCTCTGGCTGGTTTTATTGCACAAAAGTAATAGAAATGCTATGGACACCCACCTTACTACTTAGCTTACAAATCACAGAAATGTGTGTGTGTAATAACCCAGAATCCATTTATAGATGTACTGAGCTAAATATGAGACTCTAATTATTGCCACATGGACCATTCTGTTGCTTGTCTGTGACCTCTTAGTCCAAGTATGAGAACGTGCCACTGTGCCCAGCTCGTTTTTTTTAAATGTTTTGGTAGAGACAGGTCTTACTGTGCTTCCCCGGCTGATCTTGAACTCCTACCTCCCAACATGCTGAGATTATAGAAGTGAGCCAAGAGCTCTGTGACTGGGGTGATGGGTTTCCAACCTACATGTGGGCGAGAGACTGAGCCAGACAGTAGAAAAACTGCCCAGAGAAAGCTGACGAGAAAGGGGGTGCACCCCACGACTCAGCCTCTCCCACAGAACAGGCCATAATCTTAAACACCTATGTGTCAAGTGCATCAAAGACCAAGATCTAGGGAACTGTACAGCCCAGAGGGCACAAGGAGGCACGTCCACAAACGCAAGGTGCCCTCCTGGTCAGAATGTTTAGTAAAAACTACAGAAATGCAAACTTTACTCTATGGACTTTATGATAACGTCCCCACATCACCTGATTATCTGTAGCAAACAGACCAGACTAATGTAAAGTGTCAAAACCAGAGAAGACTTGGTGTGGGTGTACCGGGAACTCTCTGCACTATCTGCTATTTTCTTTTTGTAAACCTGTAACTTCTCTAAAATAAAGTTTATTATTTAAAAGATGGCAGAGAAATTATGGGGTTTTTATCAAAGTGCCGCACTTATCCCGTGGCCTGTGTCTTAGTAATTGCATATCGTGGGGCCAATCTTACCCCAGTCTGAGAACCGGGCTTGGAGAACTATGATCATTAAACTATTTAACCTCAGTTTAAATACAAAGAAAAATCTGATTTCATGAAAGACAATTTGGCTAGTAACAAGCATGCAAGCTCCTGCAAGGACAGGGACCATCATCGTGCCGTCTCCTCCCACAGACCAACCGGAAGGTGCCCACAGCCTTCTGCTGTCCAGCATGACAGCCACTGGCCACTTAAAATTTTAAATTAGTTCCTGAGTCACATGAGACACATTTCAGGTACTTAGTGTGGCTGGTGTCTACCACTCTGGACAACGCAAATAGAAACCTCTTCCACCCTTCCAGAAAGGATTGCTGAAGAAATATGGAATCCCTGATCTAAGGAAAACACAGACCCCCCCCCCCCCGGAAGGAAGTAACACAACTGCTGTGCTCTGAGGTGTTTGGGGTCAGAGGGGCAGGAGCGCAGCTACAGCCCGGGACGCATGGCAGCTGGCCACAGCCATGAGAGGACACCTCTGAGCAGAAGAAACCCTCTTTAGTTCTGCTGTGGCTGGCCGACCACGGCCTTGGGAACATGGCTGTAGAAACGCTCAGATCTCTGGGCAGTGTGTGTGGAGAGAGAGAAAGAGAGCACATGGGAGACGGATCTGCTGGGCGCGATCACTGCCTCGAGGTCCAGCAGTCCCTCAGGGAGGTCCAGCAGTCTCTCAGGGAGGTCCACAGCCCACTCGGTCTCTCCAAGTCCAGGCCCCAGATTCCCCAGGAGGTGGATACACTACACAGAGCTTAGAATAAATGTTTAATAAATGCCAGTGTCAGTTATGATACTAACTTCAAATTAGAAATAGTGAAATAAAAAGCAGTTTAGAAATTGTATTGATTATAAGCCAAATAAAATTATGTACCAATTGGATTTACTAAATAAATGAATACAAAGCCTTATACACCCCAATTCTTACACAGGGATTGGTCTTAGATCAAGAAACCATTTGATGTTTTCATGTGCTCATCCAACCTTAGGGATTACATTTAAATTTCACATTTGGGGTGACGGGAACATTGTTTTACTTCATGTGTGTATTCCCAAATCAATCTCAAATTTGTAGCTACTTATCGGATGTGGATAGTCCTAAAAATTAAAAGAAAAGTAGTATCTATTGACTAAATAATCTATACCCTTGGGACAGAATCAGTTCATCTAGGAGAGTGAACGTTTTGATAATTGTGAGGCTTAATACCTGTAGTTATGGAGTTATCATTGCTGACACCCCATCATAGAAATGGGATCATCTCATGTTTTAGATGCTTCTTCGGGTATGTGGGGAAGGCCACCTTTACACTATTCAGGATTAATATGAACACAATATGGACTTCACATTTATGCAAGGGCAGAAGCTGAGGCCCAAAGTGACTTAGCCGACAGTGAGTGCACTCTGTGACAGGCTGAGGTGAGGACTGAAGCCTCCGGCCCCACGCCAGTGCCCCCGCTCTCTGCAATCACACCTCAGAGTGAAAGAGAAGTATGGAATTACAGAGATTCCCGAAGGTTAATAACAACAAGGAGGTAAATATATATGTATATATATATATATATTTTTTTTTTTTTGAGACAGAGTCTCACTACATCACCCTCGGTAGAGTGCTACAGTGTCACAGATCACAGTAACCTCAAACTCTTGGACTCAAGCAATTCTCTTACCTCAGTCTCCCAAGTAGTGGGGACTACAGGCACCTGCCACAATGCCTGGCTATTTTTCGTTGCAGTTGTCATTGTTGTTTTAGCTGGCCCAGGCTGGGTTCAAACCCACCACCCTCACTGTGTGCGGCTGGCGCCGTAACCACCATGCTACAGGCACTGAGCCTGAAGTAAATACATTTTTCAGAGTATTCAAGTAAAATTTAAGAATGACATTAAGAAGCAAAAATACCTTCCAAAGTAAGGTGACATTTCTCTCTTTTTTTGTAATATCCCCAGTGATTATTCTCCAAAATTCAGGTCCCCTCACAGGAACTGCAAAATAAGGAACCCAAGTTGTACATATATTTTTGTAAGGATTACTTAGCCACATCTGAAACACATTTATGCATTTTCAAAACACACTTGCAAAATCTCTGCAGACCTTTTACGTCTGTGACCACAGTGTGGGCTGGACTGCTCCAGTTGCTCCAGTAGCCCAGCCCGTCCAGCCTCTTGCAGCGCACCTGGGCCGTGTAGACGGCGCACAGGTCTGGCACCGGGACACTGGTGGACTTTGATTTTCCATCATAGACCTCATGCATCTGTAAAACAGGCCAACGCATCAGACTGACCAGTAATAACACACCTGCATCCAAAGGGCCCTGAAGACCATTTCATTTTAAAACTTTAACACCCTTCCAAAATTATCAGAACCGATTTTGCATTTTCTGGCTTCAGAAATAGTCATATCAGGCTTGGAGTGTCAAGAATTTTCTTTTTCATCTTGTTATTTTCTTAATGATGACAAGATTTAGACCAGTTTGGATGCAACCTCGTTTCCCAAACGCTGTTTTACCCTGCTAATAATCCTTGTGCACTGATCCTCTGTCCACAGAGACATTTGAGAATTTTAACCTATTGGTTAGATGGAGCTGGCCATAAAGCATCCCTGCTACTCAGTCTCCCAGTAAGTGGCTAGACTGTCAAGTCTGTTCTAGTTAACGTCACTGTGACCAGTGACACAGGGCGACAGATACCCCCAGGTGTGTCTGCAGGCTGCTGTCACAAACCTGGCCTGGACGTCCCACAGGCACCCTCACCACCATGGGAATGATTCTGGTTGTTTGAAAAGCAGCTTCTCCAAAGTGCTCGTTGTGATAAACGTGTGTGTACTGAAAGCTACTAACAGATGTCAAAGGAAAAATAGTTCCTTGAGAAACCTAAGTTTGGGGAGTACGAGATGAAATAAAGTCACACACTTCCCCTTAAGGTAGGAGCTCTTCAAACCTTTACTATGGAAGACACGCACACGACTATACTCCAGGAAGAGGTAGCCATGCCACGTTTTTTTGAGGAACATTTGTGGGACCAATGCTCTGAGAAACACACTTTGGGAACTGATGGATTGCGGGAAATTTTGTTTCTTAAAAAGGTTAGACTGGGCTCGGCGCCTGTGGCTCAATCGGCTAAGGCGCCAGCCACGTACACCTAAGGTGGTGGGTTCGAATCCCCAGCCCGGGCCCGCCAGACAACAATGATGGCTGCAACCAAAAAAAATAGCCGGGCGTTGTGGCGGGCGCCTGTGGTCCCAGCTACTTGGGAGGCGGAGGCAGGAGACTCGCTTGAGCCCAGGAGTTGGAGGTTGCTGTGAGCTGTGATGCCATAGAACTCTACCCAGGGTGACACCTTGAGGCTCTGTCTCAAAAAATAAATAAATAAATAAATAAATAAATGACGAGAATGGATTATAATACCATGAATAGAATGGGAAACCATGAGTCCACACAAAACATTTTGAAATTCCAAAGGGACAGAAGTACAGAGGAGGAAGCTGGGAGCCACCACCTTAATGAAGTGATCCATGTTAATATCCCCAGTAATCAGACAAATCAAACACGGGAGTCATCTGAAGAGATGCTCATTGTTGGGAAGGACTCAGTGTCGCTTCCTCAATATTACTGAAAGTAGCTGGTCAAAGTCCCATGAGTAGCAGGGTATTTCCCAGGGACTAAAAGCATGTCCCCCGCCCAAGTTACCCTTAATTACAAAAGAAAAGTAATAACTCTGCAGTGGGAGTCCCGGCACATACCACCTTAGCCTAAATCTCATCACGAGTAAACACAAGCCCAAATTAAGAGGGCCAGTACTTTGCACAGGAGCGCAGCTGAGTTTGGACGCATCAGCTTTACGACTCCCGGCGGTGAGGGAGAAACGCACCCTCACACAAGGTACAAACTGGGGAGCGTGGGGTGTCTGGTCAGAAGGTGTTGGAAAAAACTTTTAGGATGTGGACTTTGCTCGGTTTGGTGTAGGAGGGCCTGAGGAAGCAGGGCTTTGCTCTGGGTTGGGGATTGTTAGGTTAAGTCCATGGACCAGTTTATTAAACCTCATGTACAAGGAGGGTAGACTATAGACAGTTGGTCAGAAAGCACCGGTCATTCATAGGAGCCAGAGAGGGGGGTGTATGGTATTTTCTAGTTTCAACAATGTTCATGTTTTGTCTGTGTGCAGACACGACTATAACTATAGAGCTGTCTTGATTTTGTCATGAGTTGTCATGGTCACAGCATGGTTTTGTCTGGCATTGGTGTTCTGTGAGCTGGTTTGTGTTCAATAAGAGAACACCAAGACTTAACCCACAGGGGTAAATCGGGGCTACTTTCTCCTTCCCAGAGACATTCTACAAAACTGGCTTCTACTCTTTTAAAAAAGTCATGAAAGACAAATACTGAGAAACTCTTCCAGATTAAAATAGACTAAAGAGAAATGACACTGCATAGGAATTCGATTCTGAATGAGAAAAATACGAAACGTGAATCTGCATTGGTATTAGACAGTAATATGCAAATGTTAAACTTCCTGCTTCTGATAATTATATTGTGGTTACATAAGAGAATGTCCTTGTTCTCAGGAAATGCATTCTAAAGTATTTAGAAGGGAAAGAGTATGTCTGCAGGAAGAAAAAGATTCACATAGACAGACCGAATTAGTATACGGTAGAGATCTGTGCACTGCCATGTTTATTGCTGCTCTATTGGCAATAGCCAAGATAAGGAATCATCCTAAGTGTCCATCAAATCAACAGATGAATGGATAAAGAAAATGTGGTATGGCTTGGCGCCTGTAGCTCAAGTGGCTAAGGCACCAGCCACATACACAAGAGCTGGTGGGTTCAAATCCAGCCCAGGCCTGCCAAACAACAATGACAGCTACAACCAAAAAATAGCCCAGCATTGTGGTGGGAGTCTATAGTCCCAGCTGCTTGGGAGGCTAAGGCAAGAGAATCTCTTACACCCAGGAGTTTGAGGTTGCTGTGAGCTGTGATGCCACAGCATTCTAGCCAGGGCCACAGCTTGAGATTCTGTCTCAAAAAAAAAAAAAAAAAGAAAGAAAGAAAGAAAATGTAGTATATATACACAATAGAATATCATTCATCCATAAAAAAGAATAAAATCCTGTCATTCAAAGCAACATGAATGTAACTAGGGGTCATTGTATTAAGTGAAATAAACCAGGCACAGAAACACAAATACCACATTTTCTTTTCTGTTTTTTTATACCTCAAGCTATCAGCTTTAGCGATTCTCTTGCCTCAGCCTCCCAAGCAGCTGGGACTACAGGCGCCCACCACAGGGCCCAGTTATTTTTTGGTTGTAGTTGTCGTTGTTGTTTGGCAGGCCCCGGTCTGATTTGAACCCGCCAGCTCTGGTGTATGTGGCTGGCGCTTTAGCCGCTTGAGCTACAGGCGCCGAGCCCAGATCCCATATTTTCTCACCCAAATGTGCAAGCCACAAAAGTGGATCTTGAAGAGATAGAAAGTAGATTGGTGGTTACCAGAGTCTGAGATGGGAAGAGACAGGGAAGAGGAAAAGAAATTGATTAAGGGGTCTAAAACTACAGTTAGAAGGAAAAAGTCTACTACCTGATAGTACAATAGGAAACCATAGTTAACATAATTTATTGTATATTAAAATAGCTAGCAGAGAAGATTTGGAATGTTCCCAGCACAAAGAAAAATGCGTGAAGTGATGGATAACCCAGTCACCCTAATTTCATCATTACACGTGTATACAGGTATCAAAATGCCAAATGTACCCCCAAAATATTATTACAAAATAGTTTAGTACTTTAAATTGCACACAAGCTTTATGGATACCCTGCATATCAAGAAAAAAGAAAAGAAAACTAAAAAATAACAATCAGTACATCTGAGAGACGGGCATATCAGGGGTCTTTATACTATTATTCTTAAACAATATTTTTGCATGTTAGAAATTATAAGAATTACCCCTAGTAAAGGGTAAACCTTCAACAAGGATGATTTTTCATAGCTCCACGGTTCAGAGGTTGAAAGTCCAGATCCCTGGGACACCACAGAATTGGGACCACGGCTAATCTGCTGAGTACAGAGAAGAGAACAGGCCTGGAAAACTCGGCCTTTTTGTGTGGCTGTGCCACCAGCGAGCCTAATGAAGCTCTGAGCCAGAAGTCAGAGATTTTCTTCCTCTGTGGGTCCTCAGGGATTGCTTAAACCAAAACTTCTCTTTACAAACACAAAAAATGAAGAAAAGCATTCTTAAATTTGTTCTCTAACTCTGGCTGCACAGGGATATGAGTACAAAGTGAGATAGTGTTTCTGGAAGTGTTTTGAAAAGAATGAAAGAACAACATAAGTGTACGATATAATCAATAATTACCACGGACTTTTGTTTGTTTTGATTTTTGCCTGCAGCTGCGATGAATCTGATAAAATCACAGTCAAGTTCCTTTTTGTTCTGTTTCTTTTTGGTTCTATTTCTTTTTTTCTAGTTTTAAACAATAAGTGCTGATTGTTATCAAATGACTTTTTGGTGTCTATTGGTATGATTATAGTTGAGTTTATGCTTGAATTATATCATTAGATTTCCTGATATTGTATCAACCTGGCATTTCTAGTCAAAGACAAAGTTTACAATTTTGGGGGGTGTCGCGACCCGTTGGGCTTCTGTGGCTCTGCTCTCGGTTAGCGCAGGAAGGAACCAGGCGAGAAGCGGATTAGAAGTACAAGCTTGTGGAAGGCCGGTTAGCCCTTACTTTCCGGGTAGCCCTGAGCAACCCCCGCTCGCACCAGCCTTT
>CAUYQV010062949.1:0-37539 GCA_963574575.1 Galagoides demidoff
CAGGCGCCCGCCACAACACCCGGCCATTTTTTGGTTGCAGCCATCATTGTTGTTTGGCGGGCCCGGGCTGGGGATTCGAACCCGCCACCTTAGGTGTACGTGGCTGGCGCCTTAGCCGATTGAGCCACAGGCGCCGAGCCAAATTTGAAACTTTTCATTGAAATTTTGAATGATCTTTTCTTTTTACAATGAAAAATAGTACATTGTTAACAAGTGTAAATGTTACCCACTAGGGATACCATGAAGATATTTCCTTTAAAGAGACCTAAAAAGTGGATGGTACATCAAATCCTTGGAGTTAGGTGGTCCATCTGGGTTTTGACTCTTAGTTCAGTTACCAACAATTTTTTTTTTTTCTGAAATTCTGGGACTAATATTACCTATTTAACAAGGCTGTGAAAAGAACTTAACACAATAAAACATTCAAAGAAATTAGCACTGTCTAGTACCCTCTGTGTGTGCTCATAAGTGAAAGCAGATTCCACAGCAATTAAATACTAGTTTTTCCTCAAAAGAGGAAATAAACACAAACAAAAACATAAACCCTACTGACGTGCCTTGCATTTTCTCAATCATATTAAAAATAATTCAAACCTTGAACCATCACAGGGTAATAGCATGCAACACTAAAAAGCCAAAGATTAATGATTATCACTATTTCATACAAATTAAATGGTGTACCACAAATACAGCTTCTGATCCAAATAAAACAAATAGAAAATTTAATTCACCTTCATGCAGACAGATATACTCACACTCACATAAGGGGGCATTTTGATAAGCAGAAATCATGATATATATCTGAAGAACTGGGTTTAAACCTCAAGTCTGTCACTTAGTACCGATATTAACCTTGGCAACTGCTTTTGTTGACTTAGTCTCAGTTTTTTCACTGAAAAAACAGGAAGAGGCCGCCCTACTGCATAGAACTGGTGGGCAGATCAGAGGCTGAACTGTGCGACAAGGTTTCTTACATTGGGGCTCCAAAGCCACCTGAGAAATGCACGTGGGACCCAAGATGTCAGGAGCTTCTAACAGGTCATCAATTACTTGAACTCTACGATATTAGGAATGTTGAAGTTTTGTCAAAACTCTCCAAAATCTTTAAAATTACATGTGATTTTAAAGCAGTTTACAATGTCCACAAATTATGTGTTCTGGGAGTATGAGACATTTCATTTTATAAAAATTGTAGCACTCCATAAATACTCAGGAAAGAGAATTCTGATCCTGTGTAGCTAAATCAATGCTACACTTACAACTTAAAAAATTCTATCAAATGAGACTAAGGTCATTGGTGATTACAGAGACTGTAATCTTTAGTGTCTTTATCTGGCAACTATTGTGGTAAGTGGTTCAGGGGTGTGCGTGAGAGAGAGAGAGAGAGACTGTACTAGCTTCCTAACTGCCCCCGCCAACATACTTCCCACACTTCAGCCAATAGTCTTTGCGAAAGGCAAATCCCTTGGCAAAAAAACCCTAATGGCGTTTTATTTCATTCAGAATAAAGTCTGTATTCCTCTCTCTGGTCCAGAAGTCCTTGCATTAACCAGCTCCAGTGAATCTGACAAACCTCATCTCATGTCATTTAGACCCTCACTCATTACATTCCAGTTGCCCAACAGAAGTGTAATTTTACGTTTTCAAGTAGCCATACTTGTTCAAAGTCTAAAAGGGGGGAAAATTAACTTGGTGTTAACTTTCATATCATGGTGTCAATATGAAATCAATATAAAATTCTTAAGAACTTCAGATATTTTTCGTAGTTCTATGTCCTCTTGGTTGGTGAGTAGTCTGTACTCACAGCCTCTATCAATTTGGGAAAGCAGGTATGACCTGTGGCTAGTGCACTGGACGCACAGCTCACGCTACATGGGCTTCCCTTCAGCCCAGAGCACAGGCAGTGCTTCTGGCACTCTGACCTTTGTGTGTGCAGTTCCTTCTTTCTGGAACACTTTTCCTGGCTGTTCTCACAACAGGCTCCTTTGGCTCCTTCCCCAAATTCAGTTTAAACATCACTTCTAGAGACAAGTCAGTATACCCAAAAGAGCACAGCTGCCTTAGGACTTCTCTCAGTCATTGTTTTCTTGGCTGGCTCTCCTTTCTTTTTTCATGCATGTTTTTTTCCACCACTGGACTCTCATTATTGCTCCATGAGGACCAGGACTACTTTCATTCTGTTTACCATGGGTACACCTAAGATACTGAATTTTTGCTACATGAATCCATACCTATACACATTCTTAGTTTCTCTCAGACCACTCATTTCTGTATACAATTCTGAAAAACAACTGGCAGCATAATTTTACATGCAAAAGATAGAAAATACATATACAATTAGTTAACTCCTCCTGTAAACCAAATAAAGATGTGTATGAGGCATAACTAAAAAATCTTTCTTATTTTCAAATAATAAGTTCTCATAAAAAACAAAATAATGACTTTATTTAAAATTGCAAGTACTATCTAATAAAAAGTTAAACTTTATTTAAATTCAAATCAAATCATAAGGCATTCCTAATATTCCTCCTTCTGCCTTCCAAAGGAAAAAAGTGTTAATTACTATATATTTGGTATTCACACTTGTAAAATCAGATCACTTCAGTCTTCTAAAAACCCACAAAAAAAAAAAAAATCTTTAATTGTCAAGAGAATTCACGGGAGGGAAAAAAAAAAAGCCTGGAAACTGAATATTTTAAGAAAGCTGAAAAGTTCAACTAAGATTTTAACAAAATAAATTTTCCTCTAGCCCGTTATTTCACAAATTACTTACTATAATTCTAAAGTGAAGTGACACTCATGCTTCATTTAGATTTAGACATTTTAGACTACTAAGTGGAAAGGTGATTGTTAAAAATCATACCCAGTTTTTGATACTTTTTAATAAAGTCAATACAAATAAAAGTCACATAACCGATCAAGACAAAGTGTACACACTAGGGGAGAAGGAACACATTAATAAAGTCACAGACTATTTTTTTAGGTTAAAATCTAATTAATTAATAGGTAAAAAGGAGAATAATAGTTGAGACACAGCTTGACCATGTTGCACACTAATGACTGAAAGATATCTTTGATTTTGAAATACCCAGAAAACTTTATTGTATCATTTTACCGTTACCTAGTCAAGTCCTCTGTTATTAACAGTATTTAAAAAATATATATATACATATATATATATATATACATATGTATATCTATCTCAGTGGAGGGCTTGACTGTTTTATACCCAGACACAAAAACTCAAAAACTCACACACACAAAAAATCACCATAAATGCACACAATGCTCCAGGTGCCAGATGCTACTTCTCAGTTAATACTTGCAATAACCTAAAAAAGTGGATACTATAATAACCCTCTTTTGGAGAAGGGGAAACTGCAGCTTAAAGGGTTTAAATACTTTGCTTGTAAATTCTGCCCATTGGGTGAAATAAAAAAGCAGAGCTAGCGATCTCTTTTCCACTAATGGAAGAAGGGTTAGAGATAGTTTAGTCGCCATCCCTAAGACTTGTCAATTTGCAAACTTGATTTTCAGCATGAGACTGTCAAGTCTCCAAACCACGTACCTCCTGCCCACAAGTTTCCCCACTATCTCCATGTTTGGTCGTTTTGGCCTTTTGACCATGTCTCTAGTTCCCTGTTCATTTCTCTATTGAAAATAAAACCCAGTCATGAATCTCAGCCCATGGGGATGAAGGCCTGACCCCTTGTAGCTAAGCCTACATTTGTCAGCCTGTGATTTTTGAATGTACCTTCTCGGTCTTTAACTCGGATACTCATCAGATGTATACTGCTGGGACCTACATGCAAATCCTAATTCAACCCCCAGAGTCTAATCTTTCTAAGAACAATATGAATTAGACTATTCCTTGAATTTTTATATTTCAGCATTTAATTATCCTTGAAGTCGTGCCTAGCAAATAACCCCGCTTGAAGTTGTGAGAGTTTCAAGCGGCTGCCTTCTTTCTCTGCCTAGCCAAGGCTATCCTATTAAATAAAACACTGCCATATTAAATATCAACAGACTGCAATGTGTTTATCTATGACTGTGCCATGGTCTCACATTTCAGTAAGACCAAAAACTTCATGAAAGTAGGTACCCCTGAACAACACGGGTATGAGTTGGCGAGATCCACTTATATGCGGACCTTCTTCAGCCTGTGCCACCCTGAGACAACAAGGCCAATGCCTACTCCTTATCCTCGTGGGCCCAATGTGAAAATGATGAAAATTAAGACATTTATGACAATCCATTCCCATTTAATGAACAGTAAACGTATTTTCTCTTCCTATGATTTTCTTAACATTTTTCTCTAGCATACTTTACAGAAAAATACTTTATATAACACTAACACATATCAACTGCTTGTTATTGGTCAGGCTTCTAGTCCACAGTAGCCTATCAATAGTTAATAGTTAAATTTGGGGGCAGTCAAAAGTTATATACAGATTTTTGACTATGTCAGTACCCCTAATCTCCTCATTATTCAATGGTGAACTGTATGTACAAATTTGTTCTAATGCAGATACTATAATTTTATATGAAGTCGTCCTCTTGATTTTTTATATCTTTCTTGATGATACTCAATGTTTTTCACCCAATCTTGGCTTAAAATTATACTAATCGCAATAGTATGTGTGTGAGTACGTACACACACACAAAAAATGTCAGTTTGCTTTGATTTACATTATACTTAGTTATAAATGAAACTTTAATGTGGCTACAGATATAACATTTGGCTTATATCAACATAACTATTATTACAGATAAATTTGAACAGAGTCACAACCATCTGGAAAAAAAAAATCACCTTTTAAAAGCTAAGTAATTTGTGTTGTAGCCCTGGCTCAGGTACTAAGAAGTTTTATAACAGTGACTAAGTATCAACCTTCTTGAAGTCCAGAGTGCTCATAAGTTAAATGAACTCTTTATACTAATTCCTAAGGTCCCTACTGCTCAAGAACTCCAGTCCAAGTCCAGCTAATGTTAGATACTAAATAACACTGGATGCTCATCAACTGAGCTTAGAGAACTGTCACCCACACAAGGTTGTTCTCATGAATGACTTCCATTTCATGGCTTAAATTAACCGTCATAATGACATGCCAAATGTTTGTCTTCTACATAATGTAATGTACTTAGACCTGACTAAAGTTAACATGCAATTTTCTTGGATGTTTAAAATAATTTGTTGATACTGGCTAATAAGCATAATGTACCTAAATGCACAGAGCTAAACTATTCAACACAGATTTCACAACTTTGAAACAAAGTGACAACAGAATAGGTCAGTATATGAAGGAAAAGAACAGAGGCAAACTGAGGCGGAGACTTCTAAGCACACCTCTGGAGGAAGAACAATTTGAGGTTCAGTCACTTGAACCAGTCTGACTGAAAAGAATTCTATACATGCAGTACCTCAACTGGTTCTAAAATACTGAATTCCTGCTCCTTCAATACCTAGAACACTTGGCTCAGCGCCTGTGGCTCAAGTGGCTAAGGTGCCAGCCACATACACCTAAGGTGGCGGGTTCGAATCCAGCCTGGGCCTGCCAAACAACGATGACAGCTGCAACCAAAAAAATACCTAGAACACTTTCACAAGAGAAACACGTAAAAAACTCACTACATGAGCACAACACAAATTAAAACTTTAAACAAAAAGAGAGAAGAAAGAAAGTGTGTGTTGGGGGAAGGGCAGGTTGCTTGAGTATGCTTTATTAATTTACTCAACAAATGATAAATATTATTACCTGCTCCATGTGGTATTAAGCATTGTAGATACTTTGGTAAACAAAATATAGTCCTTGTCTATTAAAAACAATCTTCCACACTCCACCAAAAAAAAAAAAAAAACAACAAAAACCACATAAAAAATCAATTTTCTGTAGTTGGTTTGGTATTCCCTGTATCTTCCCTTTCTTACTTGGCTAATTATTAAATATATGCATGCCATGTATTTCTTTGGCAAGATTCCAAAATTTTCAAAATTTGTAAGATAATTAAAAAATTAAAACAAGGAAGAGTTTAATAACATGTTTTATTCTGAAACTAAAACATCCTAATCCTCTATGGTTGGTTTTTTCCTGTATATTCCTGATACACATTTCAGTAAGACCAAAAACTTCATGAAAGTAGGTATCAGAAATAGAGTACTAATGATTTTTACGGCTATATTCAATTGAAAACATATTTAATAGTCTTAATTTTGCTGTGGAGTTCAAAAGTTCTTTGAAAACATTTCTTTTCCTTTATTATAGGCAACATGATCACAAATAGTTCATTTTAATCAGTGTTCAAAGTCAGAGTTCAGGATATTTGTATTTATTAACAAGTGCTTAAAAATGCTTCTTCACTTGTCCATTTTCTATCCAACTACCCATGAACAAGTCTAGACCAATGTCCATAGCCTCTGACTACACAGATCGCTAATAGGACATATTCAGGACGTGTAATTAGTATAAATACAGAGCACACACATGCATTTAAATGGAAGCAAAATGCAATCTAAAAAAATGAAAAGCCATGTGCTAATTTCAGGAATACAAAAGCAGACGCTGGACAACAACTTTAATCCCACCAGTGTATTAGTATGAGCTATTCTGTTTCCTCTCTCCTAAATCAAGAGCCCTGACTGTAATCCAAGGATCAGGATGGGGACAGAGGAGGCAAAGGGCACCTACAGTTCACATGTGGCAAGAGGCTTGGACAAGAGGAATTTTTCCTCTCCCCCAGATATAGATTTATATGCAACCTAAAAAGTACAGCTATGACCACATTTCAAGAATGTCTAAAAATGCCAAGGGGTCAAACTCCAATCACAGATATTTTAATTATTCTGTAAAACATTAGGATATTTATAAAATTCAAACTAAGCAATCCCAAATTTTATAGTATAAGCCTCTATCTGAAAAACATTCATAGAATTTAAAAAAAAAAACCCAAAACTCTAAGGAATGTTGCAATCTCCCTTACCACGGAAGAATCAAACAGTACAATGTTTATACAAATCAAACTAGAAAAAGAAAAAATAAATAACACATTTCTTAATCTCCTTAATATAGTGTAAGGTGGTAGAGTACAAAAATCTCTTTCCTATCTTCTGCACTATGTTATGTAGGAACCTTTAAGAATAAACATAATGTACTATAAAATAATTTTTTAAAGTAATTATGTCCATAGCAACCTTTAAGACTTCTCTCATTCTGAGGTTAAAAACCTTAGAATATTAGCTTGAATTTCATCTCTGGCTGACACACTTCAAGGAGGGACGCAGATTAGTGCCTCGGAACACTTTACAGGGTTGTGTTATCAATCAGGTTATGTTCCCAGCAACGCCTTCAGCAAAATTATCTTATTTGAATGAACTCTCGTGGACTGAAGTAAACAGGCTGCAGCCCACTGTTCTTACGCACTTTCCATTCATTTATTTCCTTTTTCTTTACTTACACTTGTAGCACATGCCTTAGAAAGAGTGCATGTTAAATATTCCTGGAGTGTCACAATATGTAATACAATAAAACAGATTACAGCCCTACCTTTCTTTCACAGCAGTGGTGCCAAGCACAGGTACACCGGAGCAATCAATTTGTTCTGCAGACAGTAAGGCTTTCATAGAATACTAATGTAAAAATCTCTTTTCTTTCTCCTTTGCCTGGACTCTCCAATGCCCAGGTCCCGACCAATACAAGGAGGAGGGCGGGATGTCTTCTGCTGAGATAACCACAACTACTAATCAAGTATACGTGTACAAGGGCACAGGATTAAACCTCCACCAAGCTTGAGGCAGGGTTTGAGAGCAGCTAAACACACACACATCACGGTCCAAATTAAACTCACACACACACACTTCTCACGCAAGTGCCATGAAAATACAGATGTGTCTACTTCAGTGAACTAATTCATCACACTTTACCACTCCTCATTTTTTATCTCAGGGACATAAAATTACCTCCTGTTGAACTGAAAGCTTAGTTCCAACAGAGCCCAAAACAATTGTTTTTCCAGAAATGAGAAAATCATGATCAGCATTCTCTGCATTCAACTGTTCACTGTTTTAAAACAAGTCATTTTTCTAAAGTGTGCTATCCACCACAGTCTTTTTATGGACTCCTACTTTCAAGTATTAACATAGGGTTAATAGACTCAGCATGGATTCCTAAGATCTTATACTCAAAAATATATTGCAATAACTCATCTATTTCCTCAAGAAAAACATGTGCATTAAAAGTAATGAAAAAGCCATCTAAAAATTTTTCTTTTACTTTTAAGTTTTTACATTAAATATAATCTCAAGCTATTTAAAAAATATTTCAGGCCTCAAAAATTATTTGCAAAGTATCTATAACATCTTTATAATTATGGTAGCAGAGTGGTATATTTGATCTCCTAAATCTTGAGTTTTGAGGTTCCTTTCAGTTAGACGTTTTTACTTGGCTTATTTTCTTTTATTCAAAATATGAAAAAAGAGTTGGTGATGACAGGAGTTGTTAAATGTTTTTTAAAAACACATATTGCCTCATTTTAATTTGTGTGCCTTAATTTTCAAATAACTCTGGATAAGTACTGATGGTTAAGATGCTGTAAACTCAGTAATAATTAGGAACAAAATATTCTAAATAACTGAAAAAAATTATTAAGAGGCTTCCTAAGTCAGCTCTATTTGCATGTAAACAATTGCTTCAATACTGCTCAAATATATGTGTCTTATTCTATACTCTTCCTTTTCAAAAGAAAATCAGTAGGAACAATTAAGAAATCCTAGGGACTTCAATGAAGTATGGCAATAATGTTTAATCGATACTGAGGCATTTGTCCTTGACACACTGACCATGTCATCAGGCTACTGTCATGTGATATCATGTCATTTCTCCACCTGGCTCATGACCTTGTCCTCTAAATGACCTAAAGCTTCCCTCAAGTAGCAGGAGGCCCCTCCCCGCTGTCTCAGCAAGGTCGAATGGGTCAGCGTGTCCTCATCTATAATCCACCACCATTTGTCAGCAGGGAGGCTGGAGGAGGCAGGCTTGCTACAAGGGGAGAATGCCCAATTAGGCAGCTGTCACACAAAGCATAGGCTGCAAAATTATCCCCTGTCAAAAGAAAGAGCAGCTGCGGGTGCCAATTACAGCAACCTTTCAACCCTTTAGGTACTGGAAACTACACAGAAGTAAATGAAGAACAATTAGTGATAACAAATCGATGAATTAGGACAGTAAATTAGAAATTACTAGCAGGTGAGCCTGGGTCACTCATGACATTTAGGGCATACCAGACTCCAGGCAAGGGCAGGATGCACTGAATCACACCAACCATTTCCTTGCATAGAGATCTCCCTTCCAACATTTTTCTTCTGCAAACCTGGAATCCTTTCAAATACTCATACCTAAAAATATGTTACTTAGTGAATACATCCTTTTTCTTTCCACAGACCCAAACAAATTGCTTCTTGATAGTAGGAAAATCCTTCAGAATAGCAACTCTAATTCTGAGTTGTTCTTATACAATCTACCACGTTATCCCCACAAACTAACATTTTTAAAGGGTGGCCCATAAAATCCGAAATATTAGTTCAAATAACCACACTTTAAATACTAGCCACCTTTACGAAGCACTTGCCCTGGTTGTACTTCAGTCACATTTACAGGAAAAGAACCATCTGGAAAGCAACTAGCTATGAATTCTGAGGACATTTTCATTAATATCATAATGTTGAAGCTAAATTTCTCTATACAATGTGATTGTGTGTATAAGGAAATAACTGCAATGGGTGCTCCTATATAAAGAAAACACCGACCACAAAATTATTGTCTTAAGACTGTTTTGCTTCAGACTTGCAGAGGTGATATGCGTTAAGTTTCCAGCATAGAAAGCCAATTCACTTGGACACTATCCAGCTAATTTATCTGGTAGTTAGCAGAGGAATGAGGGAAGGAGCCCCACAAAGGGGACAGAGGCCAATGTGACCGCTGGGTGTCCATGGACATGGTTTCATCATTGTGCTTTAAGAAGTCATGCTTGCTCAGAAGCAACTTTCTTAAAGTCTAAGTGAGGCTAACATCATTTCCCCCTTAGAAATAAGCATGTTTTCCTATACTGTTTCTTTGAAAGTTGAGAAACCTGAGTGATCTGTGCTATTATTTCTAAAGAGGCAGGGGAATTGTTCAACTAGACTTCTAAATCACAAATGAGTAAAAGTGAGGAAGAGAAGGTGAGGCAATAAAGAAGCACTTATGCACCTTCTCCAACACATTATAAATAAATCACTCTTCCCAGAGGGAAAGTGCACAATTCCTAGTTCCTAAGTTAAGCCATCTGATAAAATTTCCAGGAGATAAATGTCACAGGGAGAAAACTTGTGCAGTAAAAGTTTATCTGAAAATCTGACTTTTAAATTATATTAAACCCTTCAAAAAATGGGCATTTATAATTTTTTTCGTATGTTGAGAATGCAACCCTCTAACACCAGACATAAGGAACTCAATGGCAAGTAGACAGGAATGAAGGAGTTAATGCCTTTAGAATTCAGCTTCCATCATACATGGGTGACTATCTCTTTAAATAATTTAAATCCTCTCCATCAACTACAAAGCTGTTTTGAAGCCATTTAGCTTTGTTCTTTACATGTGTTCTAATTAAGAAATGACCTTGTCATCACATACGCCAGAAATCCGGGATTATTTCCTACAGCAAAAATTCACAGAGTCCCCAAAAAAAGAAAAAGGGGAAAAAAAGACTTCTTCCTCAGTTCTTCACTAAAGGAAGTTGTTGGTTGGCTGAACGCTGAAGCAGTTTCACCGCATAATTTTTTTTGTTGTTGTTGAATGTCACAGGGCGGGTTAGTGTGACCTTGAGCTGCATCAGCAGCACAGCAAGGGTCGAGATGCCTGCAGGCGCCCTTGTACTGGATTTGCAAGACAAAAACCTTCAAACTGGCTGAAGGACATCTTAAATCTCTTCAAAGGTTTTCCGAACTAATCTGGGCTGCTCTTAGCAGGATCTGTGCCAGTGTGAGAAGCAAAATTAAAAACAAGGTCTTTGACAGGATGTTGTCTCCTCTTAACCCTTCCTGAGCAGAATAGAACAAATCACAGGCATTTGGCAGAGATGGTTTACCTAGAAGCATTCTTTCATAACAAATTATGTAAGCAAGCAATCATAAAGGAGGGGGCAGCTATTAGTCCACAAAAGTAAACAACCCTTCACTCTGCTTATTAAACAACTCGGGTTAATTTTTTTCTTGACCATATTTTAGTGTAGTGAATGTAAAACTTGAAGCTCTATTTGTACCATTTAGATTTACGGCACAGGGAGAGATGAAGACTAAGTTGATATTTCCATCAACACTTATCTGTAGAATTTTCCTACTTTAAAAAAAAAATAAGCTTTTAGATGTTAAGTCACAAACTTCACGCATATTTCATACAACTTACTAAAATTACAGGTAAGGAAAATTACACCATTTGTTTACTGTATCTCTCCTTGTTGGATACACTGTTAAGAATCAGAGTAGCAAAAGTGAACACTAGTAAAGCAAGGTAAAGCCATCTCCTTCCTGTTACAAGAAAACAGCCTGACATTTTATTGCTGAGTTTCCCCATCTCCAATGCATGGGCCAAAAGAGAATGTTTTAATGCCAGGAGAAGGTGTCTGATTCTTCCCTGGCAAGGCCCACAAAATTTAATTTAGTAGCTATAGTAGCCAAGTGTTAAAATCATTACTCTAGAACAACAACAACAACAAAAAGATGAATAAAACAGCCCTAGCTCTCAAGAAACAGGCTGTCCAGTGGGACAAGCGGCTGTGACGCTTAAAATACAGGGTCCTGAAGTCACTGTCTCCATCTATGACAGGTTAGTTCACCATCATCATCAGACAAAAAGGGTATCATGATCAGTTCTAAAGAGTATTAGTTTAAGGTATACAAATCATTAAGATACAATAGGCTACAGTTTTTAAAATATAAAGGAATGAAATATATTTAAAATTATGCTGAGTAACAACCACATTTTCACTGACTAGAATTCAGATGTGCTTTTCCAAAAGGGATGAGAAAGCGTAGAGTAATAATACTTCGTGAGCAAGAGCGCGTACAGCAGTGTTTTCCAACCTTTTTTCTCTCACGGCACACTCGAACCTATAGCTAAACTTCCAAGGCACACTTAAATTATGTTGATCCGAAAAAAAAAAAAAAAGATTAAAAAAAAGAATATGCTTCCCATGCTTTGAACTTCTACTGAAAATAACTTAATTAAATGATCTTTAAAAATGTTCACGGCACACCTAAGATCCTCTCAGCACACTGGTTGAAGTATGCTTGTGTGTACAGTATGTGTGAATTTCATCTGCAGGCACTGTGCTGAATACACACTCGCATGCTGGCATAAGCTAAATGTACAGCTCAAGTACGTAAAAAGTGCTAGAGGAACACAGAGTAGGCGTAACCAGGTTTTTAGTTCCTATGTATATGTGCAGGTGGTGGTCAGTGATGGTTAACAGTGAGTGAGGGGTGGCCGGACAGAAGAGAACAGGGGTCATTCTAGGCTCCAAAAATAGCACTCAAAAGAGGGAAGAGCTGAGTATGGTGCAGGAAGGGGGTAGTCCAGTGTGACCAGAGATTAGGCTGGAAATGCAAGTGGGACCAAGGACACTGAATCAAGGCCATACCAAGGAGCTGGCCTTTATCTGGTGGGGAGTGGAAGGTTTATAGGCAATGGAATGATTAAGTGTATTAAAAAAAACAAAAACAAAAACAGTAGCCACGGAGTTGATGGCTTGAAGGAGAGAAGAAATTGTAAACCAGTCAGTGCATAGAGGGAACCATGGTCAAAACGAGGCAGAGGTGGGAAAGTCAAAGAAAAAGCTCTGAGAAGAATGAAGGTTGGTCTGGATATCGGGAATGCAAATTTGGGTAACAAAATAGTGCTATATAACAGGGGATTGGTTCACAGCAACTTTACTAAATCAAAAGAGGAAAGCGATGCAAGTGATGGCTACGTCTCAAGTCTGGGTTTGTTAAACGCTCTGTTGAAATGATTTGTACAAAGTTTCAAGGAAACGAGTAAGAAGAGATATTTAACAGGGTTAGAACTAATCCTGTTGGAAATCTCAACCGTGGACATTTCAAATACCAATCTTCATTAAGAACCAGGTAAAGCACCTAATGTGCATGATGCAATGGTACATTTCAAAACTATTAAGAAATAAGTATAACTGTGGTGGATGTGTTACTTAGTTCAATGTAAACATTTCACATTGTGTATCAAAGCAGTACCCCGAACCCCATGAATGCATCAATGTACAAAATAATGATTTAATAAAAATTAATAAAAAAAAGAAGAATCAGGTAAAGGTTTTGCTTACAAAGATAGCAACATGTACCTTTTCAGAACAATGTGAGGGCATTATTTCCCTTCACTACAAGAGAGATGTCTGACTCAAATTGCAATGTGAAGAGCTCCATGCAACACTAATGAGAAAAAAATTAACTCCACAAACATTTATCGAAGGCTTACTATGTTTAGACCACAGAATTAAAAGATACCCTCCCCTAACATTCTATCAGCTTCTAGACTCTCACTTATAGTGATACTAAGTCCCCCAATTCCAGCTCTCACCATGATGTCACCACACAACAAAAACACTGTGAGTAAAAATGAGATTGAGCTGTTGTCAAGTCAAGCATCTGAACCACCAGCCACCTTGGTGTTCTCAGGCAGCTAAAAGGGACACAATGCCTTTCTAGAACTCTCAGGAAAGACCCTCCCTGTGTAATTTGAACAGAGTCATCAAATATGCTACAGACTGACTGTCCTCCTAAGTCCTCAGGAAGAATTTGACAGAGTCGCAGCCAAGGTAAGAGGGTAGGGATCAACAAAGAACAGGGGTCACCAGGGCCAAGGGTGCATCTGCCAGAGAGCAGACTGTACTCTCCGAGAGGGAGCGCCAGCAACAGGGATCAGGTTGAGGCAAGTGGAGGGGAAGGTCACACGAAGGAGAGACGAAGGAAAGCCCTGAAGGAAAGCCTGCTCACTCCCTCAAGAGGAAATGTCAACTTCATTCTGTGAAATCATTAAAAAAAAGAAAAATGACTAAGCCTCCAAAACCTCTGGAATAAGGAGATCATCAACGGAGGAGTATTTAGAGGTTCCCAAGTCATAAAAAGGGCTGAGCACTTGAAAGCCAGGGTTACTGACAGGGCACAACTAAGAATGACCTTACTGAGTATCCACAAATAAAATGACTCCTTGAGTAAGCATCTCCATCTAATAGCTGCCAGGCCAACGCTGGCAGTAAGTTCCAGCACATTCTACGTCTAGACATTAATAGAAGAGTAGGTAATTTAAGCCTTGAACATATTAAAAAAAAAAAAAACTTACTCATCTACAAACACAAAAGTGAGGTTACAGTATTACTGAAATAAAAATACAGAATATCCTGTTGGCTATTAAACAAGTAAATTCCTACAAGATAGCATGCTGTTCAGCAGCAGTTCATAAAAGTGTGGTCCAAGGATCCCAAGGGTTCCTCAGACCCACTCAGGAGGCAGAGGAGGTCAAGACTACTTTCATAATACTAAATGTTATCTGTTTTTTTACATCTCTCTCTCAGGACTGTCCACTGGAGTTGTCCAGAGGCTATGTGTGCCTGTCATTGTTGTGATGGTTAATGGAATGCATACTTGTGGGTTCTTATGTGAACATTTTTCTTAGTTTAAATTTCTAATATAGTAACTATCAGCTGATATGACTATTATACACAAAATCTTTCTTGAATCCTCAAAAGAATTTAAAACAAGAAATCTGAGAACTGCTACTGGTGAGTTAAGACGTACATTCTTGGTTGTATTCAAACAAAATCTGCACTTTCTGATTTCAAGAATTTCCACTAAACTATGTCAGACATATAATATTCTCTGTGCAGAAACATCCCTAAGACCCAGGTAGAGAAAGCAAAGAATGACCTTGGTGGTTGCTCAGGCCTGTTATTCCAGCACCTGGGAGGCTGAGGCAGGTGGACTGCCTGAGCCAGAGTGAGACTCTGTCTCTAAAAATAGCCGGGTATGGGGCGGGTGCCTATAGTCCCAGCTACTTAGGAGGCTGAGGCCAGAGAATAGCTTAAGCCCAAGAGTTTGAGGTTGCTGTGAGCTATGATACCATAGCACTCTACCAAGGGTGACAAAATGAGACTCTGTCTCAAAAAAAAGAAAAGATTAACAAAGGAGGAAATGAAAAAATCTCCCATCTTTGAAGTTACATAATTCTGAATTCATCATACAAAACATAACAAATCTATAAAGAGCAGAACCTCCACAGCTGATCACCTCCCTACACTGACCACCTCCTTATGTTGACCTAATTTTCAGAAAGCAGACATGCACCATATGTACTAGAGCCTAGTTCCTTGTGTTGACCACCTCCATATGTTGACCAGTTTGTTAACAGTCCTGGGAGTGGTCAACTTACAGATGTCCTACTGTGTTTATAAAGAAGCTGCTGTGTGTTAAGAGCTGGAACTAGAAGGATAACTAAGTGATGAGCCAGTCCTTAGCGGGCTAATCTCGTCAGGAAAAAATGCCAGTAACATGTAGTGAGATACTAGTGGAGAGACGACGTGACACATGATGGAGGTGGAGAAAGCACTGAAACACAGGTGTGGGGAGAATAATGAGAGATGGGAGAATAATGAATAATGCCTCCCTCTGTAGCGTGGGAGGCAACTCTAGGGACAACCCAGGCTTTGCCAATTGGAAAAGAAGCTTTAGCATTCTTCAGGGAGTAGGGGTGCCAGCCCAGACAAGGGAGCACAGCAGCACGCAGTATGTTCTGGGAACTTGACTCTCCTCAAGGAGCAGACGTTGCCAATAGTTAGAAACTTTTATAGAAGGCGTCAAAGTAAGTTGATGTCCACTAAATTTAATCATGAAAGATTTGGATTTCTATTTTGTCTTTTAAAAATTTCCAGTCTGCTATACACAGATGCTTCTTAAAAATACAGTAAGAGCAAGTCACTAAAAAAATAAAATGAAAATACATACACACACACACCCCATGAGCTGGTCTTTCATCACAGATATTTCGAGAAGCACCAGCTGAGAGGACAGGCTGCACCATGGTGGGGAGGGGGGATGCAAAGGGTGGCGATTGCCAGAGACAAGTGTCAAGCTAGAAGCGTGGACTGAACCAGGAACACTGTCTCCACAAGCAGATGCAAAGAATAAAACAGGGTTTAAAAACTACTAGTATATCTTTGATCCAGAATGGAGAAATTTTAGATAAAATGCATACGCTCTACTGTCAGAATCACACCCATTTCAGATGTGCAAATGACAGGTCACATTGTTGAAGGGCAAGTACAGCAGAGAATCAAGGGGAATAGCAGGTTCCGCCCTGTTAATTCAACTGAAAAAGACCAAACTCCAGGTAAGAAAAGGAAGTATGTTAACAATTTGATCAACACATTTTTAAATTATTTTAATTACACCATTTGAAATCTTTCAAGGAGGAGAAAAAACAAAACAAAACAAAACATGAGTCAATATGGAGGCTTAGTATACCGGGGATTTTCCTCCCAAAATGATGTTACTTATATCAATTAAGGTATTAAGTAACAGACTTAAGGAAAATCAATTCTTTAAAGACATCAAATTCAGAAGAAATGTTAACTATTTTAGTGTTTCCCATAGTGACAGCAGGTTAGGATTGATTAAGAAAGGCCTTACTTTTCTATGGTCATTATACTGCTGGAATTGCTAAAGTATTTTTGATTAGAGACGTCAAAACAAACAAACTGGAGTCACAGGAGGTTTTGGTGGCTCTGAGAGAACGGGGAAGGGTGTCAGTAAAGAGGCCGGGCAGAATAAGGCTCTGACCTAGACGGCTGGCTGTGAGAGGGAGAATTAAAGCTGGACGGTGATGTTGGAAACTAATAATGCTGCGTCTGAGGTGAGCATCCGTATTTTCTTTTTTCTTTTTTGTTGTACTTTTTGGCCAGGACTGGGCTTGAACTTGTCATCTCCGGTATATGGGGCCAGCGCCCTACTCCTCTGAACTATGGGTGCGGCTCAGCATTCAGATTTTCTTACCAGGGTTGTCCGTGAGGCCAGGGAAACACCAGTGAGACTGCCAAACTGGTTTATGGCAATCGATTCTAACTAAAATAACTCTGCAGACTGTGGACTGACCTAGGTTTCACTGGTACCACGTTTCCTTTGACAAGCTGGTGTATAAGTTTAAACGCTTTTTACAAAGTGCTATTTCTTAAACGAAAAACACTACAATTCGCCTGCTTTTCCAACTTGGTATCCCAGCCTGTGAGAACCAGCTGTATCACTGACCAGTTTAATATATCGCTCTCTATGTCCAGCAGGAAAGTTTTAACACTCAAGACATGTATTGAAATAGTCACCAACAATGTAATCAAACTAATCAAACTAGAAAACAAGTGCAATAAGGAAGTCCCCCCAGTGAAAATCCATGACGTATCACAATAAAAATTCCACTAGTGGGAATGTTTGTATGTTCCAATGTTTAAGCTACATTGACTTATGGTCAGTTATTTAATTCTACCCAACATATTCACTATTTTTTTTTCTGTTACCCAATATATCTTTATTGCTAGTACTTTTTAGGTTGATTAGCTGCACAAATCTTAAATTTATGTACAGGTCTAGTTCATTCAGATTTTGCAAGCTCAATATTAGTTTTTAAAAGTGTACCATGACTTGAAACATAATAATAAACGTAATAGAATCTTTAACAACACATTTCACAGATTAATATAGGAAATAGTCACTGTTTTTATATCATCTTTTATCAAAATTAACTAATGAATGTTACACGCTGAGATAAACAGAGCGCAGAAAGTATGTGAAGTCCTATAAAAATGGAATAAAGGGTGAACGTGTTCTGTTCTTTACTGCAGGGGGAATGACTATGTTTTTTCCAAGAGGGGGAATCCATGAAAGAGAAAGAGAAATCTGGCCTAAGACTCTAAAAAGTTTTATAAAAAAACACTTCCTGTTTTGTGTGGTTTGCAATATTCAGTTAATTTAATTCCTTTTTGTTCTCAATCTACCCAATCAACATTATTATACTTAAAAATACAATAGGAAACGTTTTTATAGAGTAGCTATATGGCAAATTATTGTTAAGACCTCATAAATTACAGTATCTCAGAGTCATCAACTTGCCAAATACTAGAATCCTGAGACATACACCAGATCCTGCATTTAGAGATATAGTCTGCTGGTTGATGAGAGATTTTCTAAAAAGACATTATATACTTTGACCCAACAAGTCCCAAGCATACTTGACCATGGATCCTCATTCAAAACAAATAATGATTTAACAAAACATATTTTAGAAAACACACTCCTGACATCATCACTTTTAACATTTTTGAATATGTGTAAGAAAATAGAAAATCACTAATAATTCATTGTTACGAAGTTTTAGTTTCTAAAGTTGCATATTTTAAATTCTAAATAATCTCTTTTATTTTGGAAGAAAGATAAAATTTGAGCATTTTTTAAAAAGTCATTGCTGATGTATACTTATGTGAGAGTTACCTGATTTATTTATTCAACTGACACAGTGATTGTTGCCTACAATTCTAGTTATTGGGTAAAATAAAGGTATTGACAAATTAAGAACATCAACAAACTAATTATATCTTGGGTGTCACAGGAATATGCATGATTATAATGCTGATTTTAACACAATTGAAAGTTGAGAAACAGAATTAAAACAGAAATAATATCGAGTGTGCTTCGTCAAATATATAAGGCACCCAGTCATTAACACATAACTACCTAAATGAAAGACTTTATATTATTTGTAAATAAAACTCTTGTTGATTTTAAATTCCAATTTAGAGGAAAAAAATACATAACTATATAAAAAATGACTAGGAACCAAATAATTACTAATAATTTTATACAATCTTTTATTAAAGACTGTCTTGATTAAACTACAAGAAAAGATAAGAATTTAATTGGCGATCAAAAACTTCATCATTAGGTTTTCTGAATAATGAAGACAAAAGAGTATCATCACTGACAACTGTATTATACCCACAGGTGAAAAAACAAATTTGGCTCAAAGTTGCCGGCCCCTTTTTGAAACATGGTGGTCAATTAAAACATTTTAAAATACTGTATCTGCTTATCTCTCTCATGATCACAGTTTTTGAGTTAGCTAGCTGAAAGCGAACTCTTCACAATTAATTATAAGTATAATCGTAATCACTGTACCTTTTTCTAAATTACTTGGATTGCTTCTGCCCAGAAGTAAGTAGCAAAAGGTCCAAGAGCTTAAGACATGACAAATTCATTTAGGCTGTAGCTAAACTAGAAAACAGGAGTGTTAATCCAAGTAGAATTAACCACTCACTTATCTCTTTTGTTGCACTGCCCACCTACTTGTGTTAATTTAATCCAATTATTTTATCATTTCTCAGAAATGCTAATATACTCTGGCTTGGAAGAGGAATTTTATATAATTCCAAAAGTAATTACTGATCTTTATACTATAATAAAACCATAATAATCACACATGCTTCTATTTTGTCTTAAAACAGTAATTAACTTTTTATCTGAAATTAGACTGCTATTTCAGGTTTTGTATTAACTGTCCACTTTCTCTGGGTTTTGGTAAAAACAAATTTAGTATCATCAACATAAACACCATTTCTTCCTTTAAGCTTCCCATTTTTTCTCACCAGTGTAATCTATACACTGGATTCTCAAGGGTATCTTTTGTGTTTTTTTCTGATAGCATTTAACCTCATTTACTATTTGATTACATTTGTTATCCATATTTATTCTTTCCCTGTAAATCCCTTAAAAGTGGGATTGCATCTTATTCATTTTTAAACCACACTGTCTCATGAAAGAATCTGCACAGAAAAAGCACATAATACAGGTTTGTAATCATAAGCTAATTTATAACTGAGAAAGAATTGTCTGAAATATAGGAAAGTCACGATGATTAAGCCTTAAGAAAGGAAAAACATTCTCACCGTCTGTCTCCAAGGTTTGAGCTTCTGCTTTCTGAGAAAGGAAATTGAGAAGGCTGTTGGAAAGTAGCTTTGATGTCACCCGGAGTCTTCAGATTCTCCGTCCTCCTTCAGTCAAGTAGTGTATCTTAAGAAGAGGGAAAAAGACAGTTTGGCATCTATTCCTGGATTCTCGAACACATTTTGTGTAGTTCAGTAAACTCACCCCACTACCTCTTCTGATTCAAGTTCTATACGAAAGTAGTCATTTGACAGGGAAACATAAATTGTTTATGAATATTTGTTCACTAAAGGAAAGCAAAAGATGCTTGCTTTCCAGACAATATATTTACTTAATTGATAAAAGAAAGGACTTCAACAAAAAGAAATGTAAAAAGGTTTATAGCTGTTAGGATGGTTTATTAACCTCTGTTAATTTCAAATTTCTTAAGAGTATCCTGTCAAATTAATTCAATTAAGTTATATATAAAAATTTTAAGACAATACTAACTATAATTTCTCTCATATTAAACTTTTTTGGTTTTAAAATACCAAATGTATAACCTTCCCAGCATAAAATTTGGTAGTAAATATCTAATGCCTTATATCTATAAAGATTTGTACACCAGTATTCTAAGTAGATTTATTTTTAATAGCCAAAAACTGGAAATAACTTAAATGCCCATTACTAGGTAAATAAATTACATGGTAGATCCACACAACGTAATTTTAAAATTCAGCAACTAAATAAAATACACTACTGATAGATATGTTTTTATTACGTATCTAATAAACATGGATGAATCCCAAAATAATTATCCTGAATGCAAGAAGGCACACAAAAGGAAATACATCACGTGTGATTCCATGTGCACAGAATTCTAGAAAATGTAAATTAATCTACTGTGAAAGAAAACAGATCACTAGGGTTGCCTGTGATGAAGGAGGCAGGATGGTGAAGGGAAGGATTACAAAGGGGTGTTATCTTACTACTGATGGTTTCATGAATGTGCACATATGTCAAAACTTACTACATTGTACACTTTAAATATGTGCAGTTTATTACATATCAATTATACCTCACCTCGATAAAGTTGTAAAAAAAGAAAACATAAATGCCTTAAAATGTTATATGCAATTCCACACCTAAGACTTTCCTAGTGAAAAAAAATATGGAGGCTATGTACAAATATTTAGCCACAAGGTTGTTCATAATATACACTATTTCTACTAGCAAAAAATTTGAAATAGTCATTAAATATCAAAATAAAAAAATTGGAACTGGTTTTAAATAAATTATGGTTTATCATGGAATACTATGTGGCTGCTAAAATATTATACAAGAAAATTAAATTATATGAAATGATACACTATATTATATATATAAAATGAAAAAGCAGAAAATGAAATGTTCATTATAAATGAATTTTTGTTTTAAAATAAAAATAAATGCGGTAATTCTGCACTTACAGGTAATTATTATGTTTCTTCTTACTGATTTATATTTTCTAATTTCTCTACTATCAACCTTGCAGATAGAACTTTTTTTTTTTTTTTTTGCAGTTTTTGGCTGGGACTGGGTTTGAACCTGCCACCTCCGGTATACAGGGCCGGCGCCCTACTCCTTGAGCCACAGGAGCCACCCACTTGTACATAGAACTTTTCTAACCAACGAAACAAACTAAAAGGGGTGAAAACAGCTACAGTCTAAAACTGTCCGCTCTTAGTACAAGAACAAAATTCATACTCCTGAGAGGCTGCCACACATTACAGAAGTAGTTCTGGGCTATCCTTCCACCTTCCCTAGGGACCTACCAAATATTTGTGAAAAAGAGGCAGGTCTGACAGGTTGAATGGGAGTGATCATTAAGTAAGCTACATGCTTTAGCAGTCACAAAGCTTTTTCACGGACATGACCTTACTGGATTTTACTAACTCTGTGAAATGAGCAGAGCAGGCATCACCCCACTTTATGGAGGGCAACAGACACTGAGCAGGGTGTTTAAGTGACATGCCCCAGATTACAGAGGGTAGACTGCAACTGAGCTGGACTATAAATTCTCATAGGAATTCTAAGAGAAGGAGCAATCATTTTTCCTGATGGCAACATAAAAGTAACCTGCATTTATAATCATTAGTACTCGTATTAGAATATGCCAGGCACTTTGGGCATTTCCGAGCTCCCCAGTTCTCAATTTCAGAAGCTATACCCAAGGCCAGCCCATCTGCTCCCTTGTCAAAGATATGTACCAAAGTTCTGAATTTCTAGCAGAATTTAATTGTTCAATTTCCAGTTACATTTCTTCCCTTCTTGAAAAAAAAATTATTACATTTTAAAGTTGGAATAAGAAAGTTTAATTCTTCACATGGGAAATGCAGACTCATTAATCTCATTTCCTAGTACTAAGTCTAGATGGGTGGGTAGAGAGAAGTTAGTATTTATGTTCCAAAGAACTGCCATAATTACATATTAGAATGTTACCAATAGTAACAATAAATTACTGTCAAAAGACCTAACCTGATGAAACTTTAAAATAACTACCTGTACCTTTCAGACTAAATTTTTATTTTTTTCTGACATAGGTGCAGACAAGAAATAGTCCACAAACAGGCATGTTCTATGAAGAAAACTACCATCTCCTGGCAAGTATAAAAGTAAGTATCATTGGAGAGATTCTATTAATGAGCTGGTCAATATCTAGTGAGGATGCCCCGCAGGATAAGGAATGCTTACAGTGCCTATTCTTGGCACCCCAGGACTAACTAAGCAGCACTTACCAGGTAATGGCAGCAACGGTTTACTGAGCAGTCACTATGTTTCAAGCCACTTATAAACATATAATATTTAAAAGAACCCTATAAGGTAATTATTATTACCCTCATTTTATAGGTAGGGAAACTGAGTTTAAGTCACCCCAAATCACAAAGCTAATAAGAGGCTGAAGTGCAATTCAAATACTGGTTTATTTTACTTGAAAAAAAGACAAGGCCTTGGCAGTTATTTGGAACATAAATATTAACTTTTCTCTACCCACCCATCTACACTTAGGATAAAGTTCATGAGTCTACATTTTCCATGTAAGGAATTAAAAAATATTCCAAGCTCAGAGTTTGCATCTGATGGTTTGTCACATTCCTACCTGGAATTATTTATGTTTAATGGTTGGTCTCTGTTAAAGCATTACTGTATCCTTTTTGAGATAAATATATGACTACATGTAAGATAAATTTGAAGAATATTTAAGTAATAACAATCAACAAAAGTTTATAGCATAAACTACTCTAACTGATTAATATTTACAAGTTTTCTTTTACTAACGAATGAGTAAATCAGCCTTACATCCAAACCAATGGATGAAACATCATGACAGGAAACATATCATACAAATCAGGAGTAACTTTGTCATAACTGTATTGGAGAATATTACCATTATTAAAATGTATCTTTTCAAAGAATAATGACATGGGAAAATTATCAGAATATAATGCTAAGAAAGCCAGATACCATTGATTTGAGTTGAACAAACTGTCACACAGTCAGAAGGCTCGGCACTATGCTAAGTGTTGTAATTACAACAGGAATAAGACAAACACAGACCTCAGGGGAAAGAGGCACAAACAAGAAAAACAGAAAATTAAAATAACTGAGGAGTTCAGCCAGAGGTGTAGGGGAAGCTTTTTACCTAAAGTGATAAGGAAGATACTTTTCTGAGGCAATGATATTTAAGTTGATATCTAAATAACCTGAAGGCCCTAGTCAGACAAATAATGAAGTGAATTTCCAACCGAAGAAATAGCAGAGGCAAAGACCGTGATGCCAAAAAAGGAATTGTCTGCTCCAGAACGGGAAGATCATCAGAGTAGGCAGTAATGAGCAAGAAAGAAAATACGCAGAAATGAGGTCAGAGTAATGAGCAGAAAATATGGTCTCCAATTTGTTTTTTGTCAAAAATATGTTACTCTGCACACATAATACTGAAAGGAAGGAGATCACAACATCAACAGGACATTTTTCCTCCATGGTAGGAAAAGGAGCTCGGAAGTTTCCCCTTAATATTTTCCACATGCTCTGAAATAAATTGTATAAATATTACAATTAGAAAAAATATGCCTAGAACTTCCAGTCCAGTGTTGAACAGAAGTGGTTAGAGCAGATATCTATGCTTTGTCCCCAGATTTTAGGAAGAAAACAGTCTCTCACTATTAATTATGACAGGTATAAGTTTTTCATTCTCTTCTACAGCTTGTTTTTGAATTTGTTTTGCTGTGATCACTAATGCGCTAGACTTTTTCAAATTCTTTTTCTGTGTCTATGGAGATAATCATGTGTTTTTTGCTCTTTGGTCTCTTAATGCACATTAATAATCTGTAAACAACACAAATACTGATCAACTGAGAATAAGCATAAAGTGGTTAGCCACAAAAAGAAAAAAAAAACAACTAATAATTCATTTAATAAGGATGAATCTGGCACCTGTAGCACAGTGGTTACAGCACAGGCCACAACACAGAGGCTGGCAGGTTTGAACCCGGCCCAGACCAGCTAAAACAACTATGACAACTGCAACAAAAAACAGCTGGGCCTCATGACTAGCACCTGTAATCCCAGCTACTTGAGAGGCTGAGGCAAGAGAATAGCTTAAGTCCAAGAGTTTGGGGTTGCTGTGAGCTGTGACGCCACAGCACTCTACCAAGGGCAACATGGTGAGACACTGTCTCAAAAAAAAAAAAAAAAAAAAAAAGATGAATCTCAGAAACTTTATGCTGAGTGGAAGTAGCTAGATACAAAAAACACAAACATTGTATTATTCCATTCAGATATGAAATGAGGCGATCACCTCTTAGAGCAGGAGAAAGAAAAGAACACAGATTAAAGATGGACATACAGGAAGTCTCTGGGGTGATGGTGTTCTAACTATGGTGATAGTTTGAAATCGTCAAACTGAATGAATGCTTACAGGGGTAAATTTCATGATGTATGTAAATTATACCTCAATACAGCTATGAAAAATAAAAACAAAAAGATATAAAGTTATAATGCATAATCATAAGTTGCCATTTCTTTCATTATTTAAAATGATAATTATAATTTAAGGTAAACCTAATGTATTCTGATTACTCTTTGGAGAATGTAAAAGAAGACTTAAGATGACTACTCACCTTCACTATTCACACTGCTAGGAATGTAAAATATAGTAGTACATCTGATAAGAAAAACAAGTAGTTCCTTAAAAGGTAATAAAAGGTTACTGTATGACCCAGAAATTTCACTCCTAGGTATACACAAAAAAGGAAATGAAAACTTAATGTCAGTACAAAAACTTGTACTTGCATGCTGGTATTAGCACTATTCATAATAGCCCAAAATTGGAAACTTAAGTGCCCATCAACCAATGAACAGATAAAATGTGATAAATCCACATAAGGAAGTATTAGATTTAAAAAAAGGAATGAAGTACTGACATGCTACAACATAGATTTAGCTTCATTACGCTGAGTGAAATAAGCCAGTGACCAGAAACCATGTCTTACACGATTTAATTTATGTAAAATGTCCAAAAGAGGCAAACTGACAGAGACAGAAAGATCAGCCGTGGCCTAGGGCAGGGGTGGGGAAAGATGAGAATGGGGGGTGACTGCTAATAGACAGAGATTTTTTGAGGGTCATGAAACTTAAAAAATCAGACAGTGGTACTGGTTGCACACCTGCGTGATTATAAAAGCCAGTACACTGAAAACTCTGAATGGCTGAATTTTATGGTATGTAAACTGTATCTCAATAAAGCTGTAAAAAAGTGACTATCACCTGATATTTATTAAAACATCAGAAGTAACTTCAGGGTAAACAAGAGACCTCTCTACTCTTTCTTACTTGCTCTTCAGCTTATCTCATGTAAACTTTATTCATATTTCATTAACTGTGGCTAAGTATAAGATCAGATGCTAAAAATCAACGGCATTTGTATACTCCAGTAACAACAAAATTATATTTAAAAAAAATCCAACAATAAGCCATACCTAGGAATAAAAAGTAATTTGTAAATATTGCATGTTAACCATGCAACCTGAATAATCTAAACAGGTGGACTGACGTGCCGTGTCCATGATAGAAAGACTCAATAGCATAAGATGACAGTTCTTTCCAAATTGAACCAATAATTTTAATGCAATGCAATCAAAATTCAAAGGGTTTCATAGGTTGGTTCTACAATTTACATGAAATAGCAAAAGGGAAGCCATCCAACCAAAAGACAATATAGTGAGGGAGCTTGCCCCATCAGATACCAAGACTACTCTAAATCTCTACATGTCTAGTTAGTGTGCTCAGGGAAAAGAGGCCGACTGACTGCTGCAGAAGGAGCAGACCACCACACATACAGCCAACATTTGACAAAAGTTCCACGGAGATCACCAAAGAAAGGAGAAGTCATTCAACAGTGCTGAAACGACTGGCAATCCATCTGAGGGGGGAATGAAATTGGATCCCCACTAACATTGTAAAAAATAAATTCCAGAGGAATTAAAAGTTTTAAATAGAGAAGGCAAGTCTTTAATACTTTTAAAATAAAATATAATAGAATATCGTTATGATCTTAAGGGTTTTCTTAAGTCATAGGAAGGGCTAACTACAAAGCATAAGATTAACAGATTCAACTGCATTAAAATTAAAACCTTCCATTCAAATGCAGAAAATGAAAAAATGAAAAGATGACCTACAACACCACAAAAATACAATGCCAGAGAAATTTGGTATTTACATTGCGTCTGTGTGTGTGTGTCCCCTATGACACTTTAATTAAAAAATGAGCAAAATGCAGAGTGGTGGCCCTAACGAGGGGCCCCAGCTCAAACAGAATGAGACAGGTATCCGCTGTGAATGAAGAAACACTGTGGTATAGAGAGCAAGAGCCCAGGCTCTAACTCTGCACTCTACGTCTAACTTCTCTGTATATGTTATTAGTTCCAAATGTAAAAAATATAAACGTGCTGAAAGCACAGTTTAAGTACATAACGGATAAAAGATAAAAACAAGAATTTCATGAAGGAATACGCCAATGGTGATGATCACAGGAAAAGAAATCTCATTTGCAATCACAGACCTCATTTGCAAACAAAGACCTCAGTAGAACGATGTTTTGTAACCACTAAATTGAGGAAAGGGTGGCTGGGTATGAGGTGAGCAGGATGACAGAGGAGTCTCTGCTCAGGAATGTTCCAATGCAAGTGCTGCATCAGTGCCCAAGCTGAGGGAGGGGGTTACCCACAAAAAAATGCACTGTGGTAGGAAGCCATGTGGGTGAGGATGGCTTGCTTCCATGTGAAGGGGGCTTTCAGGCTCAAGCGGAATTGGGGGCAGGAAGAGGGACAATGGCAGACTGACTACACATGGGGAAACTGATCAGGTGAGAAAACTCATTAAGTAGAATGGTAGGTAAATTTCTCACTGTTACAGGAAGAAGAGGTATAAAAAAGGGAAGAAAACGTAATTGAACCCCATGGCAATAGAATGAAACTGGGGCACTGGTGTGATCACAGAATGACATGTCAAAAAGACACAGAAGCCCAACTTGACTGGGATCCCACCGGCTAAGTCAGGGATGAGATTAGCACCAAAAAAAAGTTAACAACAGTAACGGATTATAGCTCTGAATAAAATACAGGATCATGAACACATACTAATAGGAATTAATTAACTACAAGTTTGATGAGAAAAGGATTGTTTATATAGTTTCAAACCACTTGCATGCAAAATAATTATTAATTACAGAGGGAAAATGAGTAATCTGACAGTAGATAAACCATGCAGACACTATCTTAATCAAGTAACAGTGGTGAACACCAACAAAAATGGGGCAAAATGAAATTGTGTGCCACCTGATAGAACACAAAGAGAAGACGCGCATCAAATCTGCGACTTTCCTGCTGAATATTTGTCTCATAGATGTAATTATGAGGAGACAGCAGACAACCCCAAGGGAGAGGTATTCCACAAAATGACTGGCCTGGATAGTCTTCAAAAGTCCTAAGTCTTGAAAGTCAAACAAAGACTAAAAGGATATAACAAGTAAAATGCAAGGTGTGATTCTAGATGGTGTCAATGATCAGTGATTTCGATAGTTTTGTTGTGTGATATAGGATAATGTCCTTGTTTATTTGCAGGAAACACACACTTGTTCATCATGAGTAAAGAAGCACTGAGTCAAATCTTCAGTGGGAAAAATTTCCTCTGTATCATATATGTAACTTTTCTGTATGCGTTATTATTTTAAAATTTAAAAAATATGTAAAACATAAATATTCTGAATATACAGTTTTAAGTACATAATGGAAAAAGGATAGGAATGAGCATTTCTTTTTTTTTTTTTTTTTTTTGAGGCAGAGCCTCAAGCTGTCCCCCTGGGTAGAGTGCCATGGCATCACAGCTCATAGCAACCTCCAACTCCTGGGCTCAAGCAAGTCTCCTGCCTCCGCCTCCCAAGTAGCTGGGACCACAGGCGCCCGCCACAACGCCCGGCCATTTATTGATTGCAGCCATCATTGTTGTTTGGCGGGCCTGGGCTGGATTCGAACCTACCACCTTAGATGTATGTGGCTGGCACCTTAGCTACTTGAGCCACAGGCACTGAGCCTAAGTTTTTTTTTTTTTCATTTACTCTACACAGAGTTTTAGCAAGTGCATGAAAGAAATTGATCTTCCTGAGTTTTGTTTATTTGCATTCTTTCTCAGTTGTAATATGATTTGTATTCTTTGTTTAGTCATTCAGGCTGGATACTGACTTGATTTTTCAGTAATAAGAAAAGGCAGTCATTTGTTCAAGAGTGCTAGCTAGATATAACTGAAAAATATTCCAGGTAGGTAATCTCAGAATTACACATTATATAAATACGTAACAGTGGATCATGAATAAAGACATTTTAAAACGAATTAAATTATAGAAATAAGACTCATTATTGCTGAATGTAAGAAATTTAGTAAGATTTTTTTTCAGGATAAAAATAATAAGATAAAATATTTTAAATGGCTGTTTCACTTTTATTTATTTGAAAACTCAGGTCACTGATTTTATCTGATAAACCAAAAACAAGGAAAATTATTTATAATGGTAAATAGTCCAATAACTTTGGCCTTAAATAATGAGATGATTTAACGAGTTATCAACATGAATATGGAAGGCATGTAGAGGAAAATAAAAAAAAAACTCTCTTTTTTCTGGATTGTATCTCCAAAATTATTAAAGATTCAAAACAATAATTTCTATCTCAAGTATTCTGTGATTTGCTTGCATAAATTCCATTTTGTGGCTTTGCCTGACATACACTAGTTGGGTAAACAAGCAACAAAATCCATATTATAATATTTAGTGGCACAGAGAGATATAAATGATTACACATAGCATCATATTGTCATCAACCCAAAGGAAATGATATATGACTGCTTATTTTGACCTTATTTTATTGTTTCATAGTATTTAAATTATCTCCCAGTGCTAAACACAGGATCTGTGACAAAAGATTGGGAGATGCAAGTCAGGATAGAATAATTGAGAAAAACATGGTTTCAGATTCACACTCCACAAGTTACTAATTATGGTCCTTTGGGCAAGTTTCAGAGCTCTCCGAATAGTATTACCAGAATACACAGGCGCTCTGTGAAAGGGTTGCTGAAGGGCCAAGAAAGTGTTCTCTGCAGTTTTAAGGTAGCCAAAGCCTCTCAGCCTATAGGCTCTGGCCAAAAGTAGATTTATTTGGTTACTCTCATGTGCTATACAAATATTATTTTAATATGTGTCATGTGGTAAAAGACATTGAGAAGTTGATAACATCTGAATCTTAAATGTTTTTTGTAAAGTACTGGATTGCCATGAAAATTGGATTAGATACTATACTGTCTGGTACACAAGAATTGAATAGATGTTATAAATTATCATTAGTAGTAAAGGGATAAGATATGTAATAAAAAATGTATAAGAACAATTTTTTTAAGAATCTGAATCTTTGTACAAAAAAGAAAGGGCACTGAAGGTACAAATGTTTAGGTTACATTGTTTTCATTTCTAAGATAAATTTCAAGTTGTAACTGAATCCTTCACTCAGGGTATGAGCTGAACACCCTCACATTGTGCACATTAGGTAAGATATCACCAATTGCCCTCTTCCTTCCCTCAAAGTGCCTTCCCCCTCACCCTCTTCCTCTGCTCCCCTCCCCCTTCTAGACTACACTTTTTTTTTTTCATGTGGGAATGTAATCATTTATAAATTGGTTTCATATCAATATTGAGTATATTGGATACATTTTTTTTCATTCTTGTGATATTTTACTAAGAAGAATATGTCTCAAATCTGTCCAGGTAAACACAAAAGATGTAAATTGTCCATCTTTTCTTATGGGTGATACTCCATGGTGTACATATACCGTAGCTTGTTAATCCATTCATGGGTTGATGGGCACTTGAGTTGCTTTGCGTCTTGGCAATTGTGAATTGAGCTTCAATAAACATTCTGGTACAAATGTCCTTGGGGTAAAATGCTTTTTTTTTTTCCTTCTGGGTAGATACCCAGTAATGGAAGTGCATGATCAAATGGAAGGTTGACTTTTAGTTCTTTTTGAATTATCCATGCTTCTTGCCATTGAAGTTGTATTAGTTTGCAATCCTATCAGCAGTGCAAAAGTGTTCCCTTCTCTCCACATCCTCTCTAGCATCTTCAGTTTCAGGACTTTGTGATGTGGACCAGTCTTACTGGAGTTAGATGATATGTCAGAGTGGTTTTGAATTGCATTTTTCTGATGATTATGGGTGATTTCTTTTAAATAATGCCCAAGGTGTCAGTGTTCTCATTCAGATGAATTGCTACAGGAATATCTTCGTTCTTTCCCTAATTTGTTTTTGTCCTTGGGGGTGCTTCCTTCAGGTTTTGAAATTAAACATTGTTGGGTGAGTTGTCAGTTGAAGACACTTCATTTTTTCAAGTGGTAGTTGTTTAGTTTTTCTTACCAGAAACTATATGCCATGCTTTTCCACCAACCTATCAAGTGTTCTATTATCTCTGGCTATGAATTTGACAATTTCCTTCATTTTGTTGTCAGTCAGAACATATTTACTTACTTATGAGCCTGCCACAAGTCTCCACTTCCTAACTTCCTTCTCAGTAATAACATTGAAAGAGCTTGTGACAAGATCTATGCCCTTCTTACCATCTGGATAGATACCCTGCTTATCTGAATCCATCTCGTCCCTATCATGAAGTTTTCTAATTTGTGTGGACAGAATTTATATTGAAGGAGATATAGCTGACCTTACAAAAAAGAAGATACGATGTATTTCTTATAATTTAAGTCCAGATATTGAAGACATTCTTCTATATAAGATATTTTATACCAAAATAATTCTTATTAATATTTTAATATTCACCTCCTAATTTATGTCAGGCTCTATGCTGTAGAAAGGGTAGACAGTAGATTAAGAGTGGGATTCCACACATCTCTTACATCAAGGAGCCCACAATTTAGTCTAAACCCCAATCTCCTGGAAAGCTGTTAAAAATACAGATTCTAAGTGTCCCTTAATATAGGTCTCTGTGGTGAGTTAGTGAACCTGCCTTTTTCACCAGAGTCTCAGACACTTCTGATATAGGTGACATTTGATGACACTTTCAGGAACATGGTAGGAAATATAGCTAAATAAACATGAAGTTTGGAGGTGGGCATCATGATGATGTTCAGCGAAAAGTGAAGAGATGCCTTTACTGGTGAACTGGGTCCTTGCCATGGAATGATATCCAGATGTGAATGCAGTGGTGATATCAAGCCAGGATATGTAAGACCTTGAACACCAGACAAAGGAGGTTGAATATCCCAGATGAAAAAAAAATGTGTTTTGGCAAGATTTTTGTTTCAGAAACACTGTTCATGAAACAAAGTTTAAGACGAATTGAAGCAAAAGGAACTCTAAAGCCAGGAAGCATTTATTGTTAATTGCCCAAGTGTGACGTAATAAGTGGTCAGACTAGGGTTGCAGCCATGAGTAAATATCAAAGGCACAGAGGGTTATCTGGGAACAAGAAGGATCCAGAGGATTAGGAGGGTTAAAAAATACAGAAAGTGGTGGTGTCCATAGCTCAGTGGGTTTGGCGTCGGACACATACACCCAGGTTAGCAGATTTGAACCCAGCGTGGGCCAGGTAAACAACAAAGACAACTACAACAAAAAAATAGCTGAGCCAATGTTGTGGCAGGTAGTTCCACCTACTTGGGAGGTTGAGGCAAGAGAATCACTTAAGCCCAAGAGTTTGAGGTTGCTGTGAGCTGTGACATCATGGCACTGTACTGAGGATGACATAGTGAGAGTCTGTCTAAAAAAAAAAATACAGCAATGAAACAAAGCAGCGAATTAAAAAATAAAACCATCTACCTAGAACCAACTGATCTTGAACAAAGCAGACAATAATATATACTGGGGAAAGGAAACCCAGTTTAATTAGTGTTGGGAAAATCAGATAGTCACATGAACAAAAATGAAACAGGACTACTATACAAAAACTAATTCAAAATAAATAAGATGTAAGACTCAAATCCATAAAAATTCTAGAATAAAATGTAGAAAAACCTTTTTGAGGAATTGGCCTTGGCAAAGAATTTATGACTAAGTCATCAAAGGCAAGTATAGCAACAATAAATAAATAAGTGGGACTAGATTGAATTAAAAAGCTTCTATACAGCAAAGGAAACAATCAACAGAGTAAATAGACAACCTACAAAATGAGACAAGTATCCACTAACAGGCTAGTATCCAGAATCTATGGAGAAATTAAACAAATGAGGAAGAAAAAAAAACATCAAAAAGTGGGCAAAAGACAGGACAAGTAGTTTTTCAAAGAAAAAGAAAAATGGCCAAGAAATATATGAAAAAAACCGTTCAATATTACTAATCATGAGAGAAATGTAAATTAATGTATAATGAGATATTATCTATCATCTTATGAGGATAGCTATTAGTAAAAAGTCAGAAAACAATAAATCCTGGCATGGATGCAGAGAGAAAGGAACACTTAAAGCACTATTGGTGTGGCTTCAAATTAGTAAAACATCTATGGAAAACGGACATTCCTCAGAGACATAAATATGGACTTACCTTTTGACCCTGCAATTTGATTGTTACCTATGCAAAGGAAAACGGTTCATTTTATCAAAAAGACATCTGAAATTGAATGTTTATTGCAGCACAATTCACAATTGCAAAGACATAGAATCAACCTAACCATCAATTCATGAAATGCTTAAAAAAAATAGCACATGTATGTATCATCTTGTATTACTCAGCCCTGAAGAGGAATGAATTAATGTCTTTTGAAGCAAATTGGATGGAACTGGAGATCACTATCCTAAGTGAAGTATCTCAAGACTAAAAACAAAAACGCTACATGTAGTCACTAATTATTTGAAACTAACTGATGAGCACACATGAGCAGAGAGAGAAGTAAGTCATTGTAAATCAAGAAGGAGAATTGTAAAAGAAAGCAGTTAAATAGACAAAAATCCCTTAAAACACAGGAGGTGCTGGAAAATGTGGAGATCATTTTTTTTTTTCTATGCAAGTTGGAGCACGTTTGGGAGCTGACACCATGCAGGACATGCCCTCCATAGTATCATATTATAGCATTTCTAGTAGGGTTTTAGATACACAAAAATCAAGAAACATAAAATCCACATAGACAGAAATAAATGAAGTCCTCCCAGCAACACCTGTGAGCTAAACAAGTTTTTGCAGGGGTGAAACAGGAAGGATGCTGTCAACTACGTTTCCTGGAAGCGAAATAATGGACCATAACACAGTCTGTCTAAAAAAAAAGAAGGAGAGGTGTAAAAATCTACCTAACACTATTGGGTGTCAGACACATTGAACAAAGTTTGATATTAGCATTATATGCAATAAGAACATTTGTATTCAGGTAATATTTTGAAATTAAAAAAACAAACAAAATTTCCTGGGACATCCAGAAATTACAGATACTGACCACAGACTGAGAAAACAAAAGTAGACCCTACGGTTCCTAATAATAGTTACATGACCACAAACTATATTTTCTCCTTTGTGTTTAGTAAAGAAAAAAAATTGTTAATATATCACAAATGATATCTATCTATCTATCTAAGGTCTGACAATTAGGATTGCAACTCATTCTAGAAAAATTGCTACATACCGTATTGCCGAATATCACTATGGTCACCTTTGAGGTACTCCCCATGGGAAGCTATGCACTGGGACCACCACACAGTCCACCAAGCAAAGCAATTTGGAGTTCTTTTTCTAGAATGACCATCAGATCTGTCATCATATAAGTTCTGACTACTAAGTTTGCAAATTCACTCTAGAAAAAGTGCCACATATTTCATTGCTAAATATCACTATGGCCAACAGATGGCCAAGACAGTATTTCATATATATGTTTTTAAACTGCACTATTTATCATTTATAGTAAAATAAAATCTGCATAATTTTTAAAATTGCATCCTTAGTTGAGCATTGAAATATCACAGTGGATGTCCCTTTAAGGACAAGAGTAGGCATTTGGGCTGACATTATATAGATTTTATATTATGCCTGAAGTTAGTACAGGTATTCTCCTGTTGCCTGGTCAAATAAAAACTTTTACCATGTCAAGGACTTGCAAGTGTTCAGAATTTGCAAAGGCAGGAACAGACTCTGAGAAAATAGGGAATAGTGAAAAATAGAGGAGCTGAAGATGATTGACTTATAAATACATAGCAATGTTCATATTGAGTTTTAGGATTTTACAAAGGACAAAAAAGCTCAACTCTGGTTCACTGTAACAAAGAAATTAATAAGATCTATTGATAGAGCAAACACAGCTTTAAATAACATACAAATATGTAAATCCAAGTGTTTACTTTTGCCTTGTCTTATATATTACCTGCAAATCAAAACTTTTTAACATTTCGGGAAGTCTATGATATCTATTCTAAGATGTTCTGTATTTCTGAAAATAAGCTCAGAACTAATTTGGCTTAAGTCTTTATGGAACAAAAAACATAACATCAATCATATATCCTTTAAAAGACATATAATAAATAATTCAATAACCAATATATTAATCATTAAGTAAAGAAATCTAGGGAAAATTTCCACAGTAATCTGCATTGGACAGTTAGACCAAGAGTAATAGACATCACTTCTTCAGCCAAACATGTAATTTGAAATTTTAAGTTACTTTTAAAACAAAAACAAAATAAATTACTTACAAATATAATGGCTAAAATCCAAACCCTCGTTTTATTAATAATGAGGATTCTACCCAATAAATAACATTTTCAATGATTTCCTAGGTAGAATAGGAAAGAGCTGTGTTGAGGATGAGTTTTCAAAAAAAAGTCAAAGACAAATGGAATTTGACATGGTTACTGATAAGCTATGTGATTGTTATTTTCTCCCATACCGAGAAGGAGTTCAAGGTGATACTGGGAAATTGCCTCATGACGGGTTTGCTCTCAATTAGGAATTTTGTAAAATTTTCTGAGTGGTAACAAGTTAGATTTTCAATAGTCTTGGTATACTTGACTATAATATTTTAAATAAATATTTCTTTTTTATTTTATTTTTTTATATCAGATTGATAAGAGAGTGCAAATAACTTAGTTACATTATCTGCTTTTGTGAGGTATGTTCAAGTCCATCACCCAGGGGGTACGCTGCTGATAGAGCTTACTAATCCCCCCCCTCCACTCTACCCTTTCCCTTTCCCCCCACTTGAATTTAATTGTGTTTTTCTCTCATGTGTAATTGTTTATCTATTGGTTTTATATTAGTATTGGGTACACTGGATACTTGTTTTTCCATTTTTGTGTTACATTACTAAGAAGGATGTTATTCAACTCCATCCAGATGAATACAAAAGATTTAAAATCAGTCTCTCTTTTTCTAATATGTATATGTGTGTGTGTGTGTATTACACACAAGTGTTGCTGCCCATTCATCTTTAGAAAAAGTTCTGTTCATGTCTTTTGCCCACTTATAAATGGGATTGTTTAGTTTGAGTTCTCTGTAGATTCTAATTATCATCTTTTTGTCATATTCATAACATGCAAATATCTTCTCCCATTCTGAAGTTGTTTTTTTTTTTTTTGCATGCTTTAGTTGTTGTACCTTTAGCTGTGTAGAAGCTCTTTAGTTTGGTCATATCACATGCATTTATTTTTGGTGTTACTGCAATTGTGAAGGGAATCTTCTTCATCAAAGCTTTGTCCAGGACAATGTTGTTAAAATTTTTTCCCACATATTCCTCTAGAATATTTATAATTTCCTCTCTTAAGTCTAAATCTTTTGTCCAACAAGAGTTAAATTTTGTATGGGGTGGAAGGAGCAGATCCAGTTGCAGTCTTCTACATGTAGCCAACCAGTTTTCCCAACACCGTTTATTAAATAGGGATTCTTTCCCCAGTGTATGCTTTTGTTTGGTTTATCTAAGGTCAGTTGGTGATATGTTGCAACTTTCATTTCCAGGTTACCTATTCTATTCAGTAGGTGTATATCTCTATTTTTGTGCCAATACTATGTTATTTTAATCAGTGTAGACTTGTAGATCCTGAAGTCTGGGAACATGATGCTTCCAGATTTGTTTTTGTTTCTTAGAATTTCATTGGGTATTCGGGAGTTTTTTCTGCCTCCATATGAAACAAAGTACTATTTTTTTCAACTTCTTCAAAGTATGATGTTGGTACTTTGATGGGGATTACATTTAGACCTGTAGGTAAGTTTGGGTAGTATGGACTTTTTAATGATACTGATTCTTCCCAGCCATAAGCGTGGTATGTTCTTCCATTTGTTAATATCTTCTGGTATTTCTTTTCTCAGAGTTTTGTAGTTCACTCTGCAAAGATTCTTCATGTTCTTTGTTAGGTAAAGTTCCAGTGGTTCAATTTATTTGAACTACTATGAAGGGTAGTGTGTCTTTGATTTTATTCTCTTCTTGACTGTTACGGGCATATATGTAGGTTACTAATTTTTGGACATTGATTTTGTCTCCTAAGACATTACTATAATACTTGATCACTTCAAGAACCTCGAGATTGAGTTCGTGGTGTTCTCTAAGTAGAGGAACATATTATCAGCAAACAGTAAGAGTTTTACCTCCTCTGTCCCCATTTGAATAACAAATGCCTGATTGCATTGGCTAGAACTTTCAGAACTATGTTGAATAGCAGTACTGAAAGTGGACATCCTTGTCTGGTTCCAGTACTATGTGTAAATGCTTTCATTTTTGCTACATTCTGTACAGTACTGGCTGTGGCATTAGTTATCATTATTGTCACATTATCATTAATGTGATATTAGTCTGGAATATTTCCCTTTTGTTTGGGTTTTTCCTGGTTTTGATATCAGGGTGATTTTAATTCATAGAATGAATTGGGGAGGGTTTCTTCATTCTTTATGTTTTGGAATAGATTCTGCAACATAGATATAAGCTTCTCTGTGAAGGTTTGGTAGAATTCTGGTGTAAAACAATCTAATCTGATCCATGACTTTT
>CAUYQV010062951.1:0-14278 GCA_963574575.1 Galagoides demidoff
GGTATATGGGAGGAGGGAGGGTATTTGGCGAGACCTCACCTGATGTGCATGATGCAATGGTACATTTCAAAACTATTAAGAAATGAGTATAATTGTGATGGATGTGTTACTTAGTTCAATGTAAGCATTTCACATTGTATACTAAAGCAGTATCCTGAACCCCATAAATGCATCAATGTACAAAGTTATGATTTAATAAAAAACAATTAAGAAATAAACTAATACCTTAAAAAAGAAGACTAGCGGAACTAATTTAATTTAGAAAGGCTACAAAAATCAAAGTTACTATGTGATTATAGACACTGAAGCAAGAAAAAAAAATTTGAAAAAAGATACAAAGGCAATATGCAAAAATCAACTATGTTTTTACATATTAGCAATAACTACTTAGAAAATAATTTCTTAATATTCCATTTATAACAGCATCAAAAACATAAGGGTAGGCTGCCAGCCCCATATGCCAGAGGTGGTAGGTTCAAACCCAGCCCCAGCCAAAAAAAGAAAGAAATATTTATAATTTTTTTAAAAAGTTTAAAAAAAAATAGTAAAGCATACATTTAACAAAATATGCACAGGACCTGCACATTGCAAAACTAAAAAAGATGTTGCAAGAAATTTTAAAACTACATAAACAGAAATATATACATGTTCAAGACAACATCAATTGAAATTCCAAGAAGTTTTTTTTTTATTATTAAGACCTTTATTAACAGGTGCTTGTAGTTTATTGACTTTTTTGAAAAAAATCAAGCTGTAAATTTTTATTTCAAATTAAAAATGAAGTTCTTAAAAATCTCAACTTGACCAGATATGAAGCAGTTTAAAAACCTTTAAAGATGTATTGAGAAAAACCAGGCTTTTTTAAAAAACATGTTTGTTATTACCAAAAAAGATATCTTCAGGTAAAAGTAATAAAAAACCCAGTCTCAGCACCATGCTCAATGGTTAGGGCGCTGCCCACTACACCAGGGCTGGCAGGTTCAAACCCAGCCAGGGCCTGCTAAAAATAACAATGACAACTACAACAAGAAATTAGTTGGGCATTGTGTGGGGAACCTGTACTCCCAGCTACTTGGGAGGCTGAGGTAAGCAATCACTTAAGCCCAAGAGTTGGAGGCTGCTGTGAGCTGTGACACCACAGCACTCTACCAAGGGCAACATAGTGAGACTCTGTCTCAAAAAAAACAATAACAATAATAAAGTAAAATTAAAAAATAAAAACCCCATCCTGCATAGATAATGCAGATTGTTCTAGTTATCTTGTCAAAGGGCAAAAAGCAAGCACTTAAGGTCTTCAGCTCCAATCTTTTGTTCATTTCTTACTGCTGGAATTTCATATTTGTTTCTTATTCGATGACTAAACCAGATGATGGTAGAGATGGTAAGCGGCATTTACTCAGCCCCACCCAGCTCAGCCTCAGGAGCCCACAAACTCTCAGCGGGTGGATGGACTGTTTTTGTCTCTTTGCCATCTTGTGGTTTAGGGTTTTCTGAGCGTCTGCGTTGATAATTGACATTGGGATGATGCCAACTTTGAGGCGACTGCTGAACTTGGGCCTCATCTCCTAGATTTTCTTTATCCCCTTCATCACCATCCTCTCTGGGCTGTCTTTGGCAAGGAAAGCCCCTACAGAATTGTGGTCTATAACCTGGATACATATTCTGTCTTGCTGGTCTACCTTGTTCTCCTGCACCCTGGCTGTCAACACCCTCCATCACTTCTCCCTGCACAGGAGGGTTGGAACACTGTGGCCACCACCCACAGGGCCTCCACATATAGTAAGGTGGGAACCTTTGCCTGCGGTAGGGCCGGCATTACTGAGCCTGGCCTTCAGGAGCACTCTCCAATTCCACATTCTTCCCCCCCCCCTCACTTTTCAGGTAATTCTGCTGGCAACCACGTGGAGGACCCCTGCCTCAAGGATAGCGCCTATTGGTTATAGTCTGCTGCCTATTTACTGCCTTGAACTGGAATTCCACCAGGGCCTGCAATAGTTGCTGCCTCCATACCCTCTTCTCCCTCAACAACATCAAACTCCAGGGTCTTTCCATCTCCTACACTGTAAAGGTACTTCCTGGGGTTATTCTTTATGGCAGTCTGGTGTACAAACACATCTTCCTTGGTCTTATTCCTGTTGATGAAACCATATCCGTTTTTTACACTGAACCATTTTACAGTTCCCAAAACATTCGTCGTGATGACCTCGTCCTGGCAGGCAGGCACCACTGATGTGAGGCCGCCTGGGCCACCACTCCCTGGGCCACTGCCCATGATGCCTGGCTTTGTGTCAGCAGCGATGAGGGCGAGGGCGGGGGCAGCGGGCGGCTGCTCATGGTTGCACTATGTGACTGGAGCCAGCTGCAGCAGCTGTGGCTCCTCCTGATGTGTGATGGTAACTAGGCCCGCAGCGGTGGGGCTGCTCAAGGCTCTCCAGGGTCTGCTCTCTGCTCCCACTAACAATCTACTCCAAGAAGTTTTTTTTATGTGAAACAGACAAGGTGATTTTAAATATTTATGAAAATACGAATAACTCAGAACACCCAGAATAATTCTGAAAATAAAGGACAAAGTTGGAGGATTTATAAGAATCCATTTCAAACCTTAAAGTTACACTAAACCTTACATTAAAGATAATACAGTACCAACATAAGAACAGATGTACAAGACAACAGAAGACTCCAGAAATAAATCCACACGTGTATTATCAAGTTGATTTTTCAACAAAAATGCCAAGGTAATTCAATGGGCAAAGGATAAGAAATTCAACAGGAAAAGGATAATCTTTTCCACAAATCATACCAAAAACAACTGTGTATGCACAAAGGAAAATAACGAACTTAAGACCCATACTTCACACCACATACCTTATACAACCCTAGAAATTGATTATGGACCTATAAAACTTCTAAATAAAACACAAGAAAATTTCTACAGTCTTCTTTTTTCATATAGTATTTCAGAAACATAAAAAAAGAGAGAATCCTCAAAAATTTTTGAAACATGCCTTTCATTTATTAAACCAAATTCCAAAACTCATTCTTCCTTACCCATATAGTCCTACAATATTTCTTCTACTGAAGAACAGAAATATTCAAAGAGAAAAACAAAAATCTTTTTAACCTCCTTTCATGTGCCTCATTACTATAAGTACAGGTTGACTACTAAGAAACTATAGTTTTGCTTCAATAATTATTTTCTGAGAACCTTCCACGGAGGTCATAAATAACCACTCATAACTTTTTAATATAAAACAATTTCCAGAAGACAATGGTAATATGTGAAATTGTTCTGTAATGCTACATGTTCTAGAAATGGCCTAGTTGATAAGGATTCATAATACATCATAGGAAGATTACAGATTTGTTAAATAAAACAAATTTGAACTATTTTAAACACAATTTCCCCCAAATAATTTACAGGCTACTTCAAGAAATTTATCATTGCCTGTTAGTTGAATTATGATTAATAAAAATAATGAATAAGAGAGTCAATTATAATTTAACTTAACCACCATGGTTTTCCAGAACATCAAAATTAAAAATAACACATACCACAATGTTGCTGCCCATGTATGAGTTATTTGTTTTATTTGTTACTGCATAATAAATCACCAAAACTCAGGGGCTTAAAACAACAAGTATTTATCATCTCACAGATACTATGGGTCAGGAATCTAGGCACAGCTTGGCTGAGTTCTTCTGGCACAAGGTCTATCAAGAAGTTCCAACCAAGCTGCTGGAAAAGCTGTGGGATGCTCTCAAGGCTGGACTGTGTACAGGGAATGTGCTTCCGAAATCACTCCCGTGGGCTGTGGGCAACTCTCAGTCCCTACCACATGGGCCTCTCTAGGCTCCTCACAGCATGGCATCATTTTTTGAAAATTTTTCTTCCTTCCACCAATGGCTTTCAGGTGTGGAATTCACTAGTTTTTAGCATATTCACAGAGTTATAAAACCATCACCACAATCAATTTCAAAATGTCTTCATCACCCCAAAAAGAAACCCAGTACTCATGAGCAGTCAAACCCTCAGTTCCACCCACTAACATCAGCTGTAGGCAATCACTCATCTATTGTACAATCTAATTCTATTTGTCTATTCTGGATACTTCATCTAAATGTATTAGTACAGTACGTCGCCTTTTGTGACTTTTGTCACTTGGCATAAGGTTTTGGTTTTTCTGTTTGTTTGTTTTTGAGACAGAGTCTTACACTGTTGCCCTTGGTAGAGTGCCATGGCGTCAGAGCTCAGAGCAACCTCCAACTTGGGCTTAATCAATTCTCTCGCCTCAGCCTCCCAAGTAGCTGGGGCTACAGTCACCCACCACAATGCCCAGCTTTTTTTTTGTTGCAGTTGCCACTGCTGTTTTCTTAGCTGGCTGGGGTCGGGTTCAAACCTGCCACCCTCAGTATATGAGGCCAGCACCCTACCCACTGAGCACTGGCACCACCCTGGCATAAGGTTTTTAAGGTTCATCCATGTTGTAGCATGAGTTGGTACTTCATTACTTTTTATGCCTGAATAATACAACACTGTATGGATAAATCACGTTTTTATTTAAGCACTCATCAGTTGATACACATTTAAGTTGTTTCTGTTTTTTGGCTATTATGAATACTGCTGCTGTGTACATTTATGTACTATTTTGGCATGGATACATGTTTTCATTCTCCTTGGGCATATACCACCCTGGAGTGGATATGCTGTGTAATGTGGTATCCCATACTCAGCCAACTGAGGAACTGTCAAACTTTCTCAAAACAGGTGCACCACTTTACATATACAACAGTGTACAAAGATTCCAGTTTCTCCAAGACCTCACTGACACTTTTGAGTATCTGTCTTTTTAGTTATAGCCATCTGGTGGGTGTGACATGGTATTTCATCGTGGTTTTGATCTCCATTTCCCAGGTGGCTAATGATGTTGACCATCTTTTCATGTACTTATCTGTACATCTTGTCTGAAAACATGTATGTTCAAATCCTTTGTCCATCTTTTGGTTTCTTTTTCTTTTTATTGTTGAGGTAGAACAATAGCCAAAACTTGTATATACATGTTAGATATATGATTTTCTCACACCAAATACTAGGGAGTATGTTGGCAAGACAGATAACAACAAGCACTCTTACAGGCTGCTGGCAGGAAAGTACAATAGCACAACTACATGGCAAAGCAACTTGTATTTAGTAAAATTACCAACATGTACACCCTTCAAGCAACAGCTCTAATCCTAGATGTATATCCCAGATAAAGTTTTACCTTGGAGAAAATATCTGAGTGAAACTTAATAACCTAATTTAAGTGAAAAAGGTCATAGAAAAAAACCCCACGCAACAGGATGCCATTTATATAAAGTTCAAAAATACATAAAAGCACACATTATATATGGGAGGACATGTACATGCAAAATATGATTATCAAGATAGCAAAGAAATGAAAGACACAGAATTCAGTATGGTTGTTAGCTCTGAGAGGGCGGCACACAGGAGGTTTTAATGGTATTGTAATATTCCATTTTTCAATACATATTTTTGTACATATGACATACTTCATCAACATTTTTTAAAGAGCTTCACTGACAATTAGAGGTCTTTCAAATATAGAAAGACATTGAAGCAGCTTTGATCCCAATATATGTAATACAAATAAGAGCATACTAATGAACCAAAAACCACATGTAAACAATATCAACTTTTTAAAATGCAACAAAGTATGTGTTTTGTAGAACCAAGAAGACAGATTTTCCCTAACCTTATCCACTTCTTTCTACCTTTCTGTCCAACTCTGTCTTCCTGATTCCACCTTTACCTCCATGACCTGGATTCAGTACTACCTCCTCCAGGGAGTTTTGCCATTCAATCTACTAACCTGAGGGGCAGTCAACTTCCTCTCAATTTTCATAGCTTTTGTATCACTTCAAGGCCTTAATCACATCATCCTTAGATTACACATGATTTAACTCCTCTATCAAAGATAAACATCTAAAGAACTATAACACTGGTCACAACATCAGCCTTGCTCAAAGGAGGAACTGAGCTTTTTTTCACTACTGAATGAACAAATGAACTAGAAAATTCAGGAATTTCAGAGTGAGCTGAGTAAAAAAAAAACTGAATGTGGCCTTTCAGAGAAATTAAAATTAAAACACTTTCAGAGAAATTAAAACTTACACTCTTTAGGTGGATGGACAAAGATAGAAATGTGATTTATAAATGTTATATTTTCAAAAAAGGTAGAAATAATGCAAATTTTTAAATGAGAAAAGAAAGGAAGAAAGAAAAAAGAAAATGAAATAAGTTCATTGACAGTCACTTAATAAGTACAGACCAGGTGTGTGGTTCACACCTGTAATCCCAGCAGTTAGGGGGATAAAGTGGGACGACTGACTGTTGCCAGTTTGAGCCTAGCCTGAACAACACTGTCAGATCCCACCTCTACAAAAATATAAGAAAAATTAGTTAGCTCTGGGAGGTTGAGGAGGATGAACTGCTTGAGTTCAGAAGTTCAAGACCAGTCTAAGCAAGAGGAAGACCCCATCTCTAAAAATAGCTGGGCAAGGGCGGTGCCTGTGGCTCAGTGGGCAGGGAGCCCACCAGGGAACCAGCCCCATATACCAAGGGTGGTGGGTTCAAACCAGACCCCGGCCAAACTGCAACAAAAAAACAGCCAGGCGTTGTGGCAGGCGCCTATAGTCCCAGCTACTCAAGAGGCTAAGGCAAGGGAATCACCTAAGCCCAGGAGTTGGAAGTTGCTGTGAGCTGTGTGACGCCACAGCACTCTACCATGGGCAATAAAGTGAAATTCTGTCTCTATAAAATAAAATAAAATAAAAATAGCTGGGCATTGTGACAGGTGCCTATAGTCCCAACTACTTGGGAGGCTGAAGCAAGAGGATCACTTGAGCCCAACAGTTTGAAGTTGCTGTGAGTGATGCCAGGACACTCTGCCACTCTACCAAGTGACCAAGTGAGACTTTGTCTCAAAAAAAAAAAAAAAATTAGCTGGGCATGTAGTATATACTGATAGTCCCACCTACTGGAGGCAGGAGGATCAACTAAGCCCAGAAGTTCAAGGCTGCAGTGAAGTATGATGGTGCCATGGATGACAAAATCAGATCCTGTTTCAAAAAAAAAAAAAAAAAAACTTACACTCCTTGAAAATTTGGAATTCTTCCCTATAGCAAAGATAAGGGTGACAACAGTCAGGTAAAATATAAAATGTTTATAGTGCATAACTAATGAAGGCAGAACTTCTTGAAAGATTATTTATCATCAGAACTGTCCATAGCTTTAGAAAATGTCATGAAGTCAATCCCATAACTAGCACTTTGGGAGGCCAAGGCAGGAGAATCTCTTGAGACCAGGAGTTTGAGACAAGCCTGGGCAATGAAGCAAGACCCTGTCTTCACAAAAAATAGAAAAATTAGCTCCAGCAGGGTGGAGCAGGCCTATAGTTCCAGTTACTCCAGAGTCTCAGACAGAAAAAACTGCTTGAGCCCAGGAGGTTGCAGTGAGCTATGATGACACCACAAAACTCTAGGCTGGTGACAGAGTGAGACTATATCTAAAAAAAAAGTTTCAGATAAACAACAAATCATTCTTTTAGTAAAAGTACGCTCCATCTATTATTTATACTAAAAATGTATTCACTATTCATCTGAAATTCATATTTAACTGAGTATGCTATACTTTATCTGGAAACCCTAGTTGGAGCCAAAAGATGGAGCAGTAACAATCCAGTTTCCTTACTTCATAGCAGAAACTGAGAACCAAAGAAAGTGACTCCCTTAAGCAAAAATCAAGGAAGTATACCCACTCTGAAAAAAGAAAACAATCTACTAGGTCACCTTGGGGTCCTGTCTTACTTCCAGTACTTGCAAAGAGCACCCAGTAAACAACTATTAAAAAGGAATGATTTTCTGCTTATAACATCAAACTCTTGAGTTGCAGTAAAATCTCTTATTCACTCCCGTCTCCAAAACCAAATTAGGAAACTATGCATTGTCCTTAATTTAATAAAAAGAAATCCTGGCCAGGCACAGAGGCTCATGCCTGTTATCCCAGGACTTTGGGAGACCCAGACAAGGGAATACCCTGAAGCCAAGAGCTCCAGACCAGCTTGGGCAAGACAGCAAAATCCTGTCTCTACTCAAAAAACTAAAAATGAGCAAATAAATAAATTCTCATAGCTTTTTGCCTATACACTACCCCCCATATTCTATTTATATAGTCATTCACTACATTAAATAGAATGTCCTTTTCTCCTAAACCCAGTCCTCTCAAAATCCAAAATTCTTTTGCTTCCGGGTCTCAAGGATTTGCAAAGAGAATATCTACATTATTCTATTACTCTAACAATTTTTGTTTATATATTCTTTCAGTTTTCATATTTTTCAGGGGATATGACCTAATCCATTTGGTTGGCCACAAAAGTCTTCCACTCCAATTCTGTGTCTGAGCAACTAAAACAGCAATGAGACATAAGGTCTCACTACAAGGGACTGGGACGCAAGAGAAGATGCAAACATAAGGGCCTTTACCAGAAATTTTGGAGGATTTTTTCAATATATGAGTGTTACACTAATTCTCTAATTGCATGACATACAATAGAACAAAATCAAAAGAAAACAGAAAATTCCACACTCAGAAAGAATTCATCTTCCAGATCCCATCAAATTAATAAATACACAAAATTTTTCCCAACCTATGTCTTCTGGGGGTTCTTAGGGTAGTTTGTGGTATGTATGTGTGGAGGGGAGACACAGTGAGGTAGGAAAAGGTTTCAATTGTACCTTTTTTATAAATTGGGCTTCCAAATGAGATTTTCTAAGAAAAAAAAATGTTCCGCAATCAAAAAGCATGAAAATGACACCAAAAACCATTTGACCCTCCATAATAAATTTTTAATGAAAATTTCACCCACATGAACAAGAATCCAAAACGTTTCTGATGAAAACAGATTTAAAGAAAGAGATTAAACGAAAATACCTACCTCTGCTTTCCCTTTGGCAGCTTCGGTGTTCACAGGTCTCTCTCGACGAGATCCCACATCAGACGTGGAAGTCTTCACAGATCACTAGTCCAGGCTTCCATTTTACAGATGTGTAAACTCACGCTCAGTCTAGCGCTGACTGGCCCAAGGTCTCACAGCCGTCAGCGGCGGGACGCCGCAGGAACCGGAGCGACCCGCCCAGGGCCCTCAGCGCCCACCCGGCCCCAAGGGCAGCCACGAGCACTGTGACTGAGGGTCCCACAGTCCGGGGTCGCGCTGCCTGTCCACGAGCTCCGCGTCGTGCCCCCGACCCCGGCCTCGGCTGCAAACCCCGCCCGGCCCACCTGCCGCGGACCGCAAGGCCGGCAGCCACACCCCCTGCGCGGGCCGGGGGGTCGACCCGCCTTTTCCGCGGCCGGCGGCGGCGACTGAGCGGCGCGGCGTAGAGGGTCCGCGGGCCGCAGGAGTTACCTCAGGTGGGCGCTGAGCGCGCGGCGCGACCGCCCCGGCACGCCTCGAACATGCCGGAGACGCGGACGCAGCGGGGCCCGACCTCGGCCAGCGCGGCGCCTGTTTACACCCCTCCACCGGGGAAGGCAGACTGACCCATCACGTGACGCTCACGTCACGTGTCCTCCGGGGGTTGGGTGGAGGCGTTGCCCCGGCGACGACGGCTTCGTGGGGGCGGGCTGGGGAGGCGGCGGCGGCGCGGCCCCTTTGTGCTCCGGCAGCTGGGCTGTACCTGGGCCACCGCGCACCGTATGGGGAAGAGGAAGATTACCCTAGCCCCGGCTTTGTCCTTTCGTACCTCCTGGCCAGTCAGTGTTAGCAGTCCAAAACACCATTAGCGTCTTGGAAGGAAAGGGAATTGGGTCTGGCATTGCAGACAGTGTTGTACTTGGAGGAAAAAGTCAGAAATACTTCTCACCTGAGGCTATCAAACAGGGGAAGGGGCGTGGAATTAAAAAGTACTAATTGTTTTGTTTGCTTTCGCTCCCTAATCTGGAGTGAAAGGCTATGCTTACCCCTCCCAGCCAGAGAAAAGGGTCTGCGGAGGTCTTAGGGGACTTCCAGTTTTGTTTAATTGTACTTTTTATGGTGGTTAGTCTTTGTATGTGTAAACACAGACATGTCTGAATAAGTATTTGATTCAACATTCAGATTTTGTCCACATCAAACTTTACTAGCTATACCTCTGTCACTGATTTTTAATGACTGTTTCTATCAAGTTACTGTAGTTTTCGTAGATCAAATTTGCAAAGTCTCAGGCGCTGCCGATTTTATTGCTCTCATAATATTCATCATAAGTTTCATAAAAGACTAATACCTAGTTTTGTATTAATTCTTAGTAAATTAATTAGTGAATCGTCAGCAAATCCCCTCAGATATTCCAGAATTGTTCTGTAGTCCAGGAGTGATCTATTGTATAGTTAATGAAGTTCCCTTCAAGTCTGATCACTTTCATACTGGTCATCTAAGCAAAGAGTAAATTGTCAGGGTGAAAAACGGTGGGCTCAAAATATCCTCCATCAATAGATCAAAATATCTTTATTTCCATACATACCTGGAATACAACATTACAAAGAGCAGGAAATGATCAGTTTTCTTCATACTTGTCTTTTACTATAGAAAATAGGTTATTAAGGCCAATTGCCACGACCTGGTTGACTCATTCAGCAAGAATTCCTTGAAGACCAGACCAATATCATTCATTGGTATACTTTAAGCCTAAACCGTGCCTGGTGAGCCAAAAAGTTGATTGACTGATGTATGGCTGTGAGATCCTGCCATCCTTCCATGGAAGTAGCAGAACCTTCATTGCTACAGAGGGATCTATGGGTTATGCTACAGTGCTCATAAACAGTACTCATGGAGGCAAAACTAGGGTGAGTCCTGGTTCAGTCATTACTAGCTGGGCAATTTACTTAACCTTTCTGAGCCTTTCTTCAGCTATCTAAAAGAATGACAATATCTACTGAATAGAGTGGTTATGAGATTAAGTGAGGTAATAATGCCTGCTACCACTTTAAACTATCCAACACATACAGTGCTAGATAAATGTTAATCATATACAGCCTTTGGCAAGAGAGTAGTAGTATAGGAGGTCACAGTCCTGATAGAAAAGAGGCTGATAACTTAAATAAGTCCATATTCTGGGTCCAGATTCTTGCCCCCTGGACTGTAGTGGATGGAATTAACAGCCAGGAAACAACACACAATTGGAAAGAAGCCTTTGCACTGAGAGTGTAAGGCTGCCAGTAAGGGAATTGCTCATGGGGCACCAGGGTCTCACTCCAGGAGGAATACTGGCCTCAAACCCTCCTTGCTGTGCTAATAGGGACTCCTAATACACCGCCTCCCCTTAGCTTCAGCCCAGGTTGGGAAATTACATACCCTCTCCTAAAGTTGAATGATGTATAGGATTTTATACATTCCACTTTGTATAGGATTTTAAAGTCATTGTTTGATGCTGAGAAAGATCAAATTGAAATATGAAAAAATACAGTAGAATACCCATGCCTTTGGCAATATGTCCAAGAGATGCTCTCTTGCTTTTCAATCACTTACTGCTGTGAATCTGCATTCTCCTACCTAACCCAAATCAAGATATCCTTACGGTCACAAATGCCTGATATGCATCTAGAGGATCAACTGGAACTTTGGATGTCCACGCTGCAACCAAATATTCAGTGCTTTCCAACCAAAAGCAGACACAACTAAGTCATTAAAATGTTAACTTTAAAAGTAATAGTTTTCAATTTTTGAAGTTGTTAAGTAATTAGATTTTTACAAAATAATGTATATTTTTAAGTACATCTAATTTAAGTTTCTTGAATGTGGGCCTATTTGATTACAACTAAATTAATACAGCCTTCTAATATAAAAAGGCTCCCATCTCTGCACTAGAATTTGGAGAACTATAGAGATATAAATTGGAGACTTGAATGAGATTACACAGACCAGTAACTTTCACACCTTGGACTTCAACCCCAGGATACAAAATACATGTTACGTATTGATCAAATGCATGTACATAACTTAAAAGTTTCCAGAAGCATGTTTACCATCCTATGCGTAATATACTATTGAAACCATTCTTTATAAAATTAATAAAGAGCCACAAGGTGGGAATTGTGGTAGGAGAAACACACTGTGTATGGGTGTGTGTATATAATCAGCCATTGTTCCCTAGCTTGCTTTCCTATAATTGCTTACTACTCTGTAGTCATATAGCTGATGGTCAAAAAAATTCTCAGTTTTCATCACTGCTCCAATAATTACATCACCCTTGTGAAACCTAAGGCTTGTTTTTGTGTGTGTGTGTGTGTTTTTGTTTTTTCATTTTGTTTTGTTGCAATGGCCAGGGCTGGGTTTGAACCCACCACCTCCAGCATATGGGGCCAGTGCCTTACTCCTTTGAGCCACAGGCACCACCCAAGGCTTGTTTTTGAGATATCTTTCAGGCCTGCATTCTGGTGGAAAGGCTGACCCACCCAGACCAGCGACCTCCACCCAAGAACCAACTCAGCAAAGGCAATTTCTACACTAGTATTGTTCTGCCCCAAACCCAGCTAATCAGCAGCCACAACTGCTTAGCCCTTTACCTGCCAAACTATCTTTAAAAACCCTGTATCCCAAATTCCTGGAGACATGGATTTGAGAAATTCCTCCTGTCTCCTCTCATGGAGCCTGAGATAATAAACTTTCTCTGCTGTACTTCGTGCTGTCTCAGTGTTCTGGCTTCCTCTTGAGCAGTGGGCAACAAACCTGGTGAAGCTGTAAAATTGCTCTCTTTCTCTTCTACTTGCTTCTTTATTTTACTTTGTTTTACTTTATTTTTTATTTTATTTGTTATTGGCGACAAGAACCTTACTCTGTTGCCCTGGGTATAGTGCTGTGGCATCATAGTTCACAGCAACCTCAAACTTCCTGGGCTCAAGAATATCTCTTGCCTCAGCCTCCCAAGTAGCTGTGACTACAGTAGTCCACCACAATGCCTGACTAGTTTCTCTATTTTTAGTAGAGACAGGGTCTTGCACTTGCTCCAGCTGGAAAGGCTTGCTCACCTCGGCCTCCCAGACCACTAGGATTATAGGCATGAGTCACTGCCCCCAGCCTTCTTTTTTTATTTCAGATTAATATGAGCATACAGATGATTAGGGTACATCATTTGCTTTTGTTAGGTAGATTCCAAGTTATAGTTGTGCCCCTTACCCAGGAGGTATGCCATATACCCTTATGTTGTGCCTATAGGTAAGAGTCAACTAATCTCCCTGACTCCTACCCTTTCTCCCCTCCCCCCGCTTGAGTTTAATTGTGGTTTTCTTGTGTGGGTGTATATTCATTCATGTACTTGTTTCACATTGAGTACATTGGATTCTTGCTTTTCCATTCTTGTGATACTTTATAAAGTAGAATGTTCTCCACCTCTGTCTAGGTTAATGCAAAAGATGTAGAGTCTCTGTCTTTTTATGGCTGAATAGCATTCCAGGGTATACATATACATTCATGTGTAGATGGGCACTTGGGCTGATACCACATCTTGGCGATTAAATTTTTTCCTTCCAACCCAGATGACTTTTTTAACCTGTAACAGTTACAAGCTACAGTCTGAAAATCACTGGAAGTTACTGACCTGGAGCATTAAAAGCCTGATTGTAGTAAAAGAAGAGATCAAAAGGCTAGACACTGGCACTGTCGAGATCAGAAAACAACTAACAAAGGAAAGTTAGAAGGAGTAGCCACAGGTCAGAGAACTGGAACAGAGGAGCCCAGAACACTGTGTTTCAGGAGAGAAGGAAGTGCCTGAATGTGTCATTTGCTGCTGAGAGGTTGAGTCAGACCAGTACTGACCTTTGAATTGGCAATTCCTAGATCACTGAAACCATAGAAACATAGCAGTTAAGATAAAAGTGGTAGGGATAAAAGCCTGATTCTAAAAATAACACATGGTTTCAGCAAGTAGATACATTGCTTTTTTTTGCTGTAAAGGAAAGCAGAGAAATGGGACCACAAGTAAAAGATGTGGGGTCCGGCTTGGCACCTGTGGCTCAAGTGGCTAAGGTGCCAGCCACATACACTTAAGGTGGCGGATTCAAATCCAGCTCTGGCCCACCAAGCAACAATGATGGCTGCAACGAAAAAAAAAAAAAAGTCGCCAGGCGTTGTGGGAGGCGCCTGTGGTTCCAGCTACTTGGGAGGCTGAGGCAGGAGACTCGCTTGAGCCCAGGAGTTGGAGGTTGCTGTGAGCTGTGATGCCATAGCACTCTACCCAGGGGGACAGC
>CAUYQV010062954.1:0-17163 GCA_963574575.1 Galagoides demidoff
CCCGCGCGGCCGGCGGCGCGCGGCCCCCCCCCGCCCGGCCGCCCGCCCCCCCCCCCCCCCCCCCCCCAGATCTCTTTAGCTCAGGAGTATGAGACCAGTCTGAGCAAGGGCAAGACCCCATCTCTACTGAAAATAAAGAAATTGGCTGGATGTTGTGGTGATGACTATAGTCCCAGCTATTTAGGAGGCTGAGGCAGGAGGATTGCTTGAAGCCAGGCGTTTGAGGTTGCTGTGAGCTAGGCTGAGGCCACGGCACTCTAGCCTGGGACACAGAGTGAGACTCTGTCTCAAAAAATTAAAAAAAGAAGATATTTTTTGTAGTGGTGGACATATACAAAATAATATTCAAGATAAAGTTGAACGCAGGAAAAATAGACCATAAACCATTACCCTAACACTTGTTTTTGCAAATTTATCCTCTTTGTCTTTATATAGATATATGTTTTCTTTCGTAGTTGCAATCAGAGAATATATTTTACTGTCTAAGCTTTAAATCTTTAACATTATAGGAGAATGTTGTTCTGTGTTTCTACATGGCCATTTGTATCCAGATTCATTGAATACATTCTATATTGTTTTCATAGCCAAAAACATACACAGATGCACTACTTGTTTTTTCCTGTTAAATAATGTTCTTAGACTGAATTTTTCACAAGTGAGGTTATTGGTTCCAAAAAGTCCAACCATTTGGTCCTTAATAACTTGCCATATTACTTTCCAAAGAAAGTGATAGAAATTACACTTGCCACTCCAACAATGGAAGAGCATTAATTTAATTTTGATCTAATAGAGGGTGCTACCATTGTTATTATATTTTCTCTTTCAGTGGAAACCTTTAAAGGTGGAAGTCAAATTAGATTGTCTTTTAGGAGCTGCTGCTAAATCCACAACCCTCATATCTTTGCTTTTAGAGAGACGTGTGCGAAGGAGGGACTCTAACTAAAAAGACCCCGGGACAATTTGTACTCACTAGAGTGGTCTCCGCCGGGTGACGGGTTTCTCAGAGTGGCTCATGGCCTTTTCTGGCAAGGGACAAACCATACAAGTGCTACTGTAGCCAGGAGGACAGGTACAGCCTTGCCAGTGTCAGGGAGGAACATGGGTAGCAGGAGAGCTCAGAGTGAATGGAAATTGAATTATCTTTATTTCTAGGACTTGTCTATTGAGAAACAGCAGCGCTGGCAACCATTTACTACCAACAAGAGGCAGTTCCCGGAGAAAAAGATAAAATATGCTCTGCTCAACCCCACGAAACTCAGAGTGGCTCACAATGGCCAATTTATTATTTTTACCCTGTCCAGTGACATGGAAGGATGCATCAGGGAGCTGCTAGCCTCTGCGATGAATAACTTAAGTCAGGCTGCAACATGTGAAATAATTCAGCTGACCAGGATTTATAACACGAGCTGGAGTTTTTGCTTTCTTTTGGGTTCATGAGCGTGGTGTGGTGAGATACCACAGGAGTCCCGTGATAAAGTTACATATCTCTTTCTCTTCCTTATTTTTATTTTTTGGGGTATTTTCATATTATCTTATTGCCTAGTCCCAATGTCTTTCTAAGCAGGGTCCAGTCTCCTCGGGGATGGGTCTCTTCTGACTTTGAAAATTAGAACTCCAGACAGATCGGACTCCTAAACACTCGGTTTTTATATTCCCTTCTTCATATACTTAGTCCCAGTTGATTTCAACTGCCCGGCGCTGTGTGGACCGTGTTGGGCTGCAATTTATTTGCTCAATTATTTATGTGCACGTGCTCAAATGAGAGGGCAGCGAGGCTGCAGTGCAGTGGCCTGCTTACAGGCCAGCCCGTTGCCTTCCCCAGCTCACATGTCAGTATGCAGGATGATCAGTGAGATTTGCAAATAGGGATGGGGCAGGTTCGCATCTGCTGCCGCCGGAAAACAGCTTTCGGGAGCTACTTGTGGCAGAGATCTTCTCTTTCCAGGGGATGTCCAGGCACAATTCCATGGCACCAAATGGAGTCTGGCTCTTTGTTCTCCAGGTAACTCAGAGGACTGGGACAGGGGACAATCACAAATCCTAATCTTTATATACTACATAGATCTTAGAGCAGAAAGAGACCTTGAAAGATCATTTGTCCCAATTCCCTACCTTCTTGGAATCCTTTTCAAAGGGCCCATGATTTGCGATGTCCCTTTTTGTGTGGCTATTTGGAAACTATGTTAAAGGCCATCGTTTCCTGAGTTACTCTGTGGTCCTTCCAATTCCTATTTTCACTGGGAAATTTTGATGAAAATTTTCAAGCAATTTAAAAGGAAGAACGCACTCTCAGAGTCAGGACTGGGAGGGCAGCTGTGGTTTTTCTCTGTTGACAAACCTCCTTCTGACTTCGCGGCATCCCTGAATCAAGTCCCAGTGTCTCGAGAAGCTACTGCCTGATGACAGGTTAAATATTTTAATATTCACTGATGGGGGTGGGGGGAAGTACCATGAGCAAATCTAATGCAAGATCCTGGAATGCTGAGGGCATTTGTAGCTCCAGAAAATGTAAATGCATTCTTAATTATCTCAAGTCACTGCACGCCCAAGTAGCTCCTTTGCAAGAAAAACACAGCTTACTGATAATGAGCACGAAAATTACTAAGAGATTGGTGGGGTAAATCTCTTAAACCTCTTTTTCATTTTTTTTTCCCCTTCACATTTTGATATGACTTTGCTAATTTGAGTGTGTGTCCTTTCTAGGTTGTACAGATAACCTTAGAGGGATTTGGGGGGTTGAAATGATAGCAGTTTCTGCCTTGGGGGCTACCTGGAAAGATTATTGTTATCATCATGACTTATTTTACTGGACATGTGACGCTTCTGAGGTCTTAGGAAACTCAGATTATACCCACTAGTTGCAGAGTGATTTTATTTTTAAATGTATGGTTTATCCTTTACTTCATTTTATGGCCACGACATCCCCACCGTTTTGCCATTTTTTAATGGAGAAACAGAAACACAGAAGGACAAATGACTTATCTTCAGTCATTCAACCCGTAAATGGGGATTGAGGGCTGGACCTTGAGTCCTCTGACCTTCAGTCCTACGCTCGTTGTCACTAAGCCTCCCTGCTTTCTTTGAGCCCAGTAACAGAAGTGATTTGAAAGCTGCGTTCCCAGGCTATCAGAGTGGTTCACCAGACGCATTTCTTTACCATTCATTCTTTAATGTTACCTGACACCAAAGACCTCATTATGGGCAACACTGAACGTAGGTTTGACTGGTCTGCTGACAACGTCCTGCCACACATCAGAGAATTACCCAGGCTGATCTCTCTGATACAAAGCACTTGGGGGTAGGCAGGTGGGCCCCTAATGGAGGTGCCTTCTCTCCCTTCCATCCACCGTGCTCTGCGGAATGGCTGGTCAGTGATCTTCATTGACGTTTGTGCGTAGAATTAAGACCATCCACTGTGAGTGCTGAGACCTGAGACGATGCACTAGGTCAGGCAGAAGTGTGGTGTTTGGGTGCCACAGATGATGCGATGCAACCTGTTCTCACGTGTGCAAGGCTCAGGCCACCACTGCCATCCCCACATGGCTGCAATCTCAGCAGGAAGGGGTAGTAGTCACCTGCCTGCTTTGTGACCACCTGTGGCAGGGTTATCTGCTGGGCTTCCCAATACAGCTATTCATTCTAAGAGAAAGAGATAGAAGAACAACGTGGCAGGGAACCTGCCGCCCAGACTCTGCCCAGGTTTCAAAGCAGAGCTAGCATCTTCTATGAAGGCTCTGAAATCTGGAGCAGTCTTTATGACGGAGCTCTGGAGAGGAGACCTGGCAGAGTAGCAATTTTGTGTTGTGGCCCTCGATGACTCTCCTCTCTTCCTTACGACACTGTGCTGTGCCTAGGCCCTTGTTATGTCCTCTCCCTGTTGTCTTCCAGCTGTGATGGACCCAACATGTGCTCCCTTCCTGCTTTCAGCCTGGAAGCTCCCCTGGACTGGCTTCCAGGCCTGGGACCTGTGCAGTTGCAGAGAGCCTGGGCTCAGAAGTGTTCTGCTCTTGGTTTAATGCTCTGCTCTGGCCATCTTGAAATTCTTCATGTTTGAACAAGGAGCCATGAGTTTTCATTTTCCACCAGGCCCTACAAATTGTGTGGTTCATCCTGGCAACAAACACCATTAGCAACCTTGAATATGAGAGCTCAGAGAAAATTTAGAGGCCATTGTCTGGTTCAACTGCCTTGCAGTTTACAAAGAAGGATATGGAGGGCAGTCATTGGGTGGCCAGCTTGACGTCACTCAGGAAGTCAGAGGCAGAGCTGTAGTCAGGGACAGCTCCTCACACTCTAGCTGTGTGCTCTTTCTACTGCACCCCGATCTTACACCACCTCCCAACCACAGAAACAAGGTCTACCTTATGGTGAGTGTGGTGGCTGTGGTACATTTTTTTCAGTCACCTTTGTTTCACTTTTGCTTTGGCCATCGGGACAGGAATGGATCTCTTACCCTACAGAAAACACCTTTCAAAAGCTTGGCAACAGATAATGGAGAGCTTTAGCCTCTGACCAATATTTCAACCCTTGTGTTAAAATAACATTTTAAGGAAAAGTGTGGATTATTACTAATCATCAAATCAGTGATGCTTGTGAGTAGTTGGTTTCATACTCATACTTGCACAACTATGCAGGGGGCTCAGATTGACCCTCTGAGGACACCATTCTCAGTAAGATAGTGATGTGCTATCTTGTGTAGGAACTGGGCACAATATGTGCCCTTGGTAGAGTATCCTGCACATCATGTTGTCTGTCATGTGAACAGGAGTAGCTGAGAACCAAGGATCTATTAAACATTCACTCCTCCTCCAGATTTTCCAAGATTTATGTTAAGCCAGATCAGAAGAAAGCCGTCTATTTGGATTGCATCACGCTAACCCCGTAAATTGAATTGTCTGCCTAGATGTAATTTCACAGGATGTCCAGATTACTTACTGAGAACTGATGTGAGACACCTACAGACCAGGATCTTTGCTCTTTGGGTGGCATCGCTATCAAAGACCTTGTACTATAGCATGTCATGCAAGGACTTTTCTGTTAAGATTCTTACGATGAATTCTTTCCAAATTGAGCCCCGTGGCAATGTTTCTTCTCCTGGTAAGATGTAGGCATTGGGAACTGTTTAACCCACTACATTTTTTTCATTGATTGCTCCCACTGATAGAAAATGCAGATGCTCAGAATTAGGTTTCCCTTTTTTTTTCTTTTGAGTCAGGGTCACCCAGGTAGAGTGCGGTGGTATCATGATAGCTCACAGCAACCTCAAACTCCTGGCCTTAAGCCATCACCGTCCTGCATCAGCCTCCCAAGTGGATGGGACTACAGGCATGCACGACCACAGCAGCTATTTTTTGTAGAGACAGGGTCTCACTCTTGCTCAGACTGGTCTGGAACTCCTGACTTCAAGTGAGTCTCCCATCTTGGTCTCCTAAAGTGCTAGATTACAAGTGTGAGCCAGGGCGCCTGGCCAGAATTAGGATTTTTTGTTTTTAGCTGCCTGTTCCTTCATTTGTATTGTAATAAATGTTTCCCTTTACTGCTTTTTCTTTTAAGAAAAAGATATTGAAACATGCAAAGAAGAATGTAATAAACACCAATATTTCCAACTCCCACAATTAACATCTTTTTTTTTTTTTTCCCCTGGGGCTGGGTTTGAACCCACCACCTCCAGTATATGGGGCCGGTGCCCTACTCTTTTGAGCCACAGGTGCCGCCCTCACAATTAACATCTTCTTGTATTGGTTTCGGTAATTACTTTTAAAGAAGTAAAGTACCATCACTTAGCTAATGTCCTTTCCCCATCACCCCAGTCCTGGACTACTCTGTATTCCCAGGGCAAATTGCTGAAATCAATTTGCCAGTATATATTGGAGTCCGTTTTTCTATACTTTTGCACGTAAACATGTGCATTTATTGAAAACATTTTTGTGCTGAGAAGGTAGAGTAAGCCCTTCAGAATTTTTGATGTTCAGATTCCAGCTGGCAAAAGTCTTAGACATGTGGCATTAAATATTTTCCATGTTGAATATGCAGTTTCCAGAAGTTTAGTAATTCTGCAATGCACAGAGGGTTCCAAAAATGTATCCACATTTTAAGAAAGGGAAAGAACTGTATTAAAATTGTAATGGGTAATATATGCTGATAACAAAAGATGGATAAGAGTCACCCTGAGCACTTCTTGGTTGCAAAAGTCAAATATGAGTTGAGTATTACAAATTTAATATAGTTTTTCCTTTTTTAAAAAGTGCATACCTTTTGGGGGCACTCTCTGTATATCTTGAGTCTGCCTTGAGGGTTGGTTACTCTTTTTGTTTTTGGAGGTTTTTTGGTTGGGGCCGGGTTTGAACTCGCCCCCTCTGGTATATGGGGCTGGCGCCGTACTCCTTTGAGCCACAGGTGCTGCCCGGGTTGGTTAATCTTGGTATAAACTCTTACTCTCTTTAGAGAATAAAACTTACACAGAAGGACAAATACTCCATGATCTTACTCCCATGTGGGAGCTGAAAAAAGTTAGGCTGACAGAAGTAGGGAGTGGAATTGTGGTTATTACAGCCTGGGAGGATAGGAAGAGGTTGGCTCACAGGTTCGAAATCACAGTTAGAGGAATGAGTGTTCTGTAACACTGTAGGGTGAATATAGTTGACAATAATTTTTAAATATATTTTCTAAAACTGTTACTTATGTTTTTTTTAAAGAAACTAAAAGAGGATTTTGGCTATTTACAACATCAAGAAACAGCCATGTTTGAGGTTTTGGGTATGTTAATTATCCTGATTTAATCATTGCATATTTCATGCATGTATCAAAATATCGCCTATAGCCCATACATATGTACCATTATTATGTGTCCACTTAAAATAAAAGAAAAAAAGAGTGAGGCTGGAAAAACAGTGTCGTAGCAATTTATATATGAGTGTTAGCTTGAGTAAAAAGGTGGATGGGACACAAAGCTTTATGTTGGACTGTGAAAGGGACTGTTTTAGTATCGAGTCCATTGGACCCTTGCTTTTCTATTCTTGTGATACTTTACTATGAAGAATGTGTTTCAGGAGATGATCTAATACATGCCCACATAAGAGAAAAATTCAGTTCATTTCAAATTGGGAGGAGGGGGAAAGGGGGAGAAGGTGGAGGGAGAAAGGAGGGAGAGGGAAGAAGGTGATCTCCCACTTAATGGGCACCGTATGAAGGTATGACACGCTTCTTGGGTACAGGACACAACTACAAGAGGGACTCTACCTAACAAATGCAAACATTGTAATCTAGTTGTTTGTACCCCCACATTAATCAGAAATAAACAAAGAATACCAGAGAGTTTTAACTTTTTTAATTTCACGTATAGAGTCCAGTGAATTTCCCAGTTTAAGAGAATCACAAGGACTGGGCAGTGTTAGGTGGGTAGGGAGCTGGAGCCACATCAGTGGTCAGCTCTGAGGCTCCAGCACAGACTGTTCTGAGCTAGATGCTCATTACAGTAGCACCAACATCATCAGGACTACCCCCACCAAATGCCCTTAAATCTCACACCCATGACAGAAGATCAATCCATGACTCCCTACCTAACAGTCCTTAGATGGGAACATCTCAGAAGGGTAAGGTAGATGGAAGGATGTCCAAAACAGGCATTGACAAAGCCACACTGCAAGTCTTTTTCGTCAAGTTGGAAAGTCTAAGAGAAGCAGCAAGACAGATGTCCCCAAAGCTTTGTAAATGCAAATACATTCCAGGATCCCCACTGCCAAGTTAATGCTGTTACCCAAGTTCTTTTTCCTGAACATAGCTGAGTTTCTAAGCCGTTTTTGAAAGTGGCTGTAGCTGTATAAAACCATAGTTATAGGAAAATGCAATCTGTTGATCTCTTCATGGTGAAGTCTATATATCATTTACACTTCACTTCTCTGTGGGTGGAAAAGCTTTTTTCATGGTTTATTTAGCGGGAAGTCATTTTGATCAGCAAGATGAGTAATACTTTACAGCTGTTTGCAATTACTGCCTCTGCTCTGCCAGGAGTTTTAACTATTACACAAACTGAAATACCGAATGAGTTGATACAAGATGGGGAGAAGAGAAATGCATATTTCATAGGTTTGGTCGTGTCATCAGAAATTATCCATTACTTTTTTTTTTCTTTTTCCAGTTCTATGTTTCTAAATTCAAAGTCGACATCTCAAGGTAATTCTTAATTACCTTCCCAATTCCAAAAGTTTTTGATCAAGGAAGGGAAGTGCAACCCTTAACACTTGGTTTCCTACGACCAATAGGAGAGCACCATGGTCTAAACTCCATGGAGGGATGAAGCCAGTTTAGCTTGGAAAAAGAATACAAGGCTTTTATCTGCATATTTGTCTTTTCAAAACACCCATTGTAGATGATTCACATCTGTAATCCTACCACTTTGGGAGGCTGAGGTGGGTGGATTGCTTGAGCTCAGGAGTTTGAGACCAGCCTAAGCAAGAGCTAGACCCCAACTCTACTAAAAATAGAACAATGAGCTGGGCATAGTGGTGTATATCTGTAAGCGCAGAGTTACACGGGAGGCTGACGCAAGAGAATAGCTTCAGCCCAAGAGTCTGAGGTTGCTGTGAGGTACGATGATGCCACAGCACTTTACCCAGGGTGACAGAATGAGACTCTATCCTCCCCCAAACAGAAAAACAAACAAACAACAATACCCATTGTACAAGTACAATGATCAAAATATTTTAATTACCAGAATACAATGATAAATATTTTTTCTCCTTCTCATCTACATAAACTTGATTTAACAAATCTGTATCATGGGTAATTTGAGGAATTTAGGAATTTGTAAATCATTAGTTAGACTGGTATGTAACCAGTTTATCCATAAGTAAGAGCTGGGAAAGGCAGACCTCGGTTCAAATCCTGGCTCTTACTTCCTAGCTGTGTGATTTTGGGCAAGCTGTTTCTTGTGTAAAATGTGGATAATAATAGTATAATCTATCTCATGTAGTTGTGAGAATTAAGGGAGATGGTTCATGTAAGGTGCTTAGCACAACTGCCTAGCACAAATTAAAGTGTTTCAAAAATGGTAGCAAGGATCTTTCTAGAAGTAATTCTTCAGATTTTAGAGTAAGGCTCATACCCCTCCTTTGCCTCCCTTTCAACTCTGCTAACATGGGCCCACATAAACTGTTCCTTCCTTCCCATAACCCTTCACACATTCATACTCTCTCACACACCCTCATTCATACACTCAGACACACACATTCTCAGATGAGGAAATGAGCTCGGGGAGAAAAGTCTTGGGATGAGTCCTGATGAGTCTGATTGGGTCACATGCCCCTAGCTGAACCAAAGGAATACTGCATGCTACCAGTTCTGGGTCCCATGCCCAACTTTGGGGACAGGGGAAGAGTTAGCTTGCTTAATTGATCCCCATGGGCTGGGCCCAGGTAGAACTTTCAGGAAAATATGGGTGCTATTTCCAGAGAAAAAGTTGAAATAGAATTGGAGTGAACAAAGATAATTAAATCCATACTACAGGCATTTCTCTTCCTTGGGCAACAATTGATCAGAAGTTACATAAGGTAAACAGATCTGGTTTGCAGTGACTTATTGAAAAATGCCACGCCTATTTAAATTGACAATACTTTATAAAACTTGACTATATCCTAAAGCTTGCAGTCCCGTGAAAGGGTAATGCAATGTATTATTAATATATATTAATAATGAATGCCTACTCTTAGGGATACCCTGCTCTCCACTTAGCAGAAGATGTGAGATGATAGGTGAGCAATTGATCAAAAGGTCAGAGGATCACAGGCATCTCTGTGATATGGCAAGAGCTGGAGAGCAGCTCTGAATAGCCCAGGAATTTTATGTAAGTAGCAATAAAGCAAGATTTTGGTTCCCAAGCACTGACCCAAGTTCTAGTTGGGCAAACTTTGTATATTTTATTCACATTTAGCTTCCAGTCTTTTCAAATGGAGGTTAATGCAAGGAGAAGACCCAAAGGATAAGGATGGGAAAGATAATTCTTTCACCACACACCTCGATATGCATGTAATACAAACACAGGGGTGAAAAGAATGCTGATCAATGTAAAGTTTTATTAACTTAGGAGGCTTAAGGAAACACGTGTAAAGAGATTAGGGTCTGATTTCCGATTTAACTTGCTCTTACATGGGTATCTCGGGGAATTCAGATAAATTACGGCTCAGACACCACCCTCATGCCAGGCCCTGTGCCTGGTGTCACTCTGAGCCTGGTATTCTTTGGTCCTCATGAGGATTCTGGGAGAGGGATAATATTCCCTCTTTTCTAAAGATGAGGAAATTGAGGTCGGAAGGACCAAGACCACAAACCCGCTCGGTGGTGGAGGGGGAACAGACACAAAGCTCCCGACTCCAGTTCTTTCCCCTGGATCCCTTCTTTCTAGGATGAGACACACCTTCGATCCAGCTGGAGTTTTTTCAACTATTATGGAATTGTTGGTGTTGTTTTTACTTCCCAAAGAACACAATTGTGGCTTCATTTAACTGGAGCAAAAGTTCTGAAAATTGACTTTTCCCCTTCCCAGCAGGCAGACCACAAAAGCACAAAGACTTCAGACTCTGGGTGATGTCAGCTTCTCTAAGAATCAAGGTTAATGACTAATATTGGCCACTCAGGACCCACCCAGGGGTTTTGACTACCGCCGGGTGCTCTGGGGGAACAAGGAGAGGGTAAGCTCGGAGGAAGCAGCAATGGCACAGTCTTTGAGTTGCCAGGACCCAGATTTATAGACAGGCTTAAATAATTATCACAGGCATAACTTTGTCTAAGTTACTCAGCCTGATTGAGCTTCATTTGTGCAAAGAAAATAATAAAAACGATGCCTCCCACATAGGATTATTGTAGAATTAACTTAGATAATGCGCATAAGGCACTCAGGGCAATGGCTGGCCCATAGTAAGTATACCATAAATGGTAGTAATTTTATTGGTAATACTAATAGTGTTAAGATTAGTAGCGTTTCTTAAGATTGACCAGAAGTAAGCACCTTCCCTCGAGAGAGGAAAATACGTTCATTTAGTTCATAGAAACATGATTTGCTGAGTCAGTGAATTTCTGGGAGGCAGTGGGTACAGACAAAGCAGGAGGACACGGCAGCGTTTTTGTGCCATCGGGACCCCAAGAGTGAGGTGACGGAGGACAGAGCTGGTGTCCGGACTGCAGCTGCCCCAGGTACCTGGACTGGTGGTGGTGGTAAATCTCTCATGTCAACAAAATAATAAGGAGAAACGCCTTTTGTAAATGCAGTAAACAGAATTTAAGGGTGGAGAAACATATATATTTTTAATGTCCAACTTATAAAAGATTTAGGTCCAATTTAGGGGAGGGTGTGGAAAAGAATTTGGTTTATAAAGTAAATGAGAGCTAAAATTACTGGAGGGACAGCCTTGAATTATTTAAATAAAAGAAACTCACTGAGCCTATAACCTCAGAAATTTCTGGTACCACAGGGAAAGCACCCAGTGTTTGTGGACACACGTGGCTTCTCCTGTGTGGCCCTGTTCATGCTTCTTCTGAATGCCTGTGACTTGAGGTGGCTTTTAGGCACCAACCACCTCAGTCTCCTTCTTGCCTCTTATTGTCACCAAGGAGTGACTCACCTGGGAATCAAGTGGGTGCGAAGGGAGCCCCACCCATCCGTATCAGCATCTGGCCCCCTGGCCCAGTCTCCATCCGTGCCCCCCTGGCAATCTCCTGGAGAGGAGCACACAGCCCTGCTGTGTGGGGGAGGAAGGATCCCCAGGGCTGGGGGGAAGGTCTGTTGTTTTATCTGAGAATAGAGTCATGTTGAGTACACAGTATCACAGGGGGACAGGGAAGCAGGAACAGTGCCTGGTGCATGGAGTATACATTAAAGGGTATGGAAGAGGAATAAAGGAAGAAAGAAAAAGAAGGAGAGAAAAAGAACCAGAATTGGTGGGTCTTTGGCTCTAGGCTTGATTATTTCAGCTTTAAAAAGAGCTGATTTCATTGACTACTGGAGGTGTGGGCAAGGACCGCCTGGAGGCCTCCAGGCACTGAGTCTGGGGCTCCCTCCTGGCTTTGCCTGCCTGGGCCTCCTGCCTAGATGCTAACATAGCCCCCCACAATTCCATCCCATGATTCCTTTAACAGGGAAGTCGGATGACTTGGTGTGGATATGATGCTGCTGTAGGTTTAGGAAAGTTACTTAACCTCTCCGAGCTTCTGTTTCCTCACCTATAAAAGGAAGATAGGGCAAATTTTCCTAGGGTCCTTCTTAGGATTCGATGGGAATTTGCATATGAAAATACTTAGTGTAGTGATATAGCTGTTCAGAAAATATTATTTCCTTATTAGAAGACCAAGCTTTGGACAATGAAAGGGGTTTAAATTTTAGAATCAATGATCCTTTGGTTTTAACATTCAATATTCTACCTCTTGTCTGTTGCTTTGAACAAGTGATCTAAAAACAATCTTTAAACTGGAAGTAATGCCTACTTTTCTGTGTTGCAGCATAAATAAATGAGATACTCCAAGTTGTAGTTATAGTTAGAACTCATTCAACAAACATTTATTTGGTTTCTGACATATGCCAGAGCATTTGAAATTCAATATGAAATATAGTTTCTGATACCCAGAATTTCACCATCTAATGGAAGAGACAAGATTATATGTATATAAATAGAATGGGCTTTGGAAGTGCCAATAGAGGCAGGTACAAAGTGCTAGGGAACATAGAAAAGGTTCTATTTCAGCATCACTTTGGGGGACAAGTGAGAGTCCTCAAGGTGGACAACATGCGGAGATTGTTCCAACAGAAGGAAGAACAGTGAAAAGACATAATCGGGCGCAGCAGCTTGGCAAACTGGAGGCCAGGAGGGGGCCAGAGAGGCAGTGAGGAGCCAGCTTCCAGGTCTGCTCACATTCACCTGCTGAGAAATTTGAATTTGTGTTACAATTGTTCTCTTCCTATGATCTCTCTCTGCCCCCGATACACTACAACCAATTGGTTTGCAAAATAAGAACTTTGTGCCCCTAGCTGAATTTTCCTACTAGAAGGAATGGAAGTTTCAGTATAAAGTGACTGATATCTTCCATATTGTCATCAACCCTGACACAGAAACGTACAAGGGATAATAGGATCTAGAATTTTCTGTGCAAGCTATTTATAGAACAAAGCCAGCGCGGTCATAGCTGTCTTGCTATTCACCCGTGATGACATTCCAATTCATTCATTCACGTGCCCTGCAAAGGTTGCCTGGCCCTGCTGGGGCTGCAGGGTGGGGCTGACATCCCCTCCCCACCCCCCAGATGTCAGGCTGCTTCATAATCACCAAGCAGTGGCACCTCACACTGTCCCATTAGAGAGGCGTGCGCGGCCCGCTTGTTGGGCATGTTGATGCAAGCTTGGGAAGGAAAACATAATTCACTTTTGCCAGTGACAGAAATGTTAACACTTACTTGAAATAGCTGATAATCTGACACAGGAGAGTTAAAGGATTACTGTATTTCATTTGGCTAATAAGAAAAGCTGTTTAAAAGCTATATTTAAAAGACTTAATGTATGGTGACTGAGCATTGCTTCAATGTATTCTGTGTCATCAACTATTAGAATGATTTCCCCATCTTATTATGTGACCATAGATTTCCTTTTCTCTGGGAAGGAAAAATAGAAAGCAACATCCACTCACAGAGATGGTTCCAAAGAGACATCCAGCCAGCCAGTATTTCTTGCACACCTACTGTGTGCCAGTCACTCTCAGTATGTACTAGGGATTCAAGGACAAAAGAGACGTGGTCCCATGACCTCTGAATGGTAGCATGTTTATGAAAAGAGCTGATAGGAGAAGATAGTAGACAAAAGACACAGAAAAAGTCATGTTTGTGATTAAGCTGATAAAGAAAATAATCTTATCAAACTCTCCTTTACTAGATGAGGAAGCTGAGGCTTAGAAAGCTAAGTGACTGGCTGAGGGCACATAGGCTAATTAGTGGGAGACCCTGGCCTGGATCCTTGATCTGTTGCTTCTCTCTAATGTTGGAGCACAATTCCCGGCTGTTCCATTTTCCTGGGGGTAAGAATAAGTGTTCTGCATGTGCAGCCCTCCCTCAGGGACTTGACAGTGATCTTCAAGGACTATGACCACCTCACACATGCCTTGGTTAACCATATTAAGAGAGTTGGTGCATGTAACTGGGGCTTTGTGACCATTCAATGCAGTTTAGACTGGAGGAGTGGCTACTGGACCTGATCACATCAGCCTGTGCCCTTCCTGGGGAGGCTCTGAGCTTTGGAAGAATGGTCAGAAGATGGCCCCAGACACCAATTCCCCCAGGTGCTGCTGGATAACCTGCCCTGGCCAGGGTCTCTCTGCCTTCCTCCACCATTCACCAATATCCGATATTCGCATGTCTGTGCACCACACTGCACTCTCTTTGGAAGTCAGCACCTCATATCTTTGTGAGACACAACAAATGCTGCTGCCACCTGGTACCTGCACAGACTCTTGCTGAGAAGTCTTTTGCAGTTGGGTGGCTCTGTAATGGTTACAAAGTCGCTGTAAACTCAATGGGTGTGAGATTGGCACACTTCCATTTTTCAGATAGGGACATCAGGACGGGTGCAGGTAAAGCACATATTTAGCCAGAGATAGGATTGTGATGAAATCCAGGTACCTGGAATCCTCTCTCACTTTTTTACTGAATTCTTATCCGGGATGCTGTAGTCTGTGTGGCTGTGGGTTTACTGTGAGCAATGACATTGCTCCCACATATGATGCTAAGACAGGGATAAGTGGGCTTCCTCACTGCAGTTAATAGGAGACTCAACTTTACTAATATAGGAAGGTCTCAGCTGAGTTAGAGAACACTAAAACATGCACAATAGATGTATTTCAAGGAAGGAAGCTAGTCTATGAGGTCCAGTGTGGTGGAGACCAGGCTCAGCTTTTTGTTCATTAACTCTTCCCATCCCCCAGCACACTCCTGATTCATAGCGAGTGCTGAGCTCGTACTTGCCAAATGAGCGGAACAATGAGTCAGTGAAAAAGTAACAGGCAATTATTTTTACTCTCAAATGTATGTAGCCAGAGAGCTGGCTGCTTACACTGTGGGGCTCAGCGCAAAATTAAAATACGGGGCCCCGGTTCAAAAAGCGGACAAATAGTGTCAAAGGAACCAAAATATGAGGCCTCCTTCTTTCACCATTCTCTCTATCTGTCATGGTGTTTGTTTGCTATTTGCAATGTCATTCTCAGTAAAGAAAAAATTAAAAACTTCTATTATTAGCATGAATTTTAACATTCATGCTAATTGTACGTTAAATCATACAATGCTCATTTTAAATGCAAAGATGAATAAGGGCATTTAACACGTTTGCAGAATCACCGTAATGACACAATTTGTATTTGCTAGTTCGTACATGCATATGTATTTTGTTCTTACCAGAATGGTGGAAACCCAGCACCAAATTAACTCAACCTTTTCATTTCTTGATGTGAGTACTTTCTAGTACCGTTTCCTACCTTCCGCTCCCTTATGCGTAAGGAAGGGCTATCAGGAGAAGGAACTATAGATTGTCCCCTCTTTCCCTGTCTTTCTACATCACCATGTTTAGTAGAAATGGCAGATATAATCAGAAGGCATTTGGAAAACCCCTATGCTGATAAAACTCACTTTTGAGGAAGACCTTATTACAGAAAATAGAATTATTAAAACAAAGGACAGCAGTCTATGTATGAAAGCTCTTACCAATACTTTTCTATAAAAGAAATGAAATCATAAAAATAAACATTACCTACCTGTATAGTCATCAGTGACTTTTCCTCCCCAAATCAATAATCATGCCTGGGACACTTATTTCCCATTGACATATTTTGCTTGATTGAGACTTTTTAGGAGGCTGGGCGTGGTGGCTCACACCTGTAATCCTAGCACTCTGGGAGGCCAAGGTGGGAGGATTGCTTGAGCTCCGGAGTTCCAGACCAGTCTGAGCAAAGCAAGACCCCATCTTTATTAAAAATAGAAAATCTAGCTGTGTGTGACAGTCCAGCCTATAGCCCCAGCTACTTAGGAGGCTGAGGCAGGAGGATTGCTGAGCCCAGGAGGTGACGTTGCTGTGAGCTAGGCTGACACCATGGCACTCCAGCCTGGACAGTAAAGTGAAACTTTAGAGGATCTCTCGTCCCTATCCCTTCACTAGGATGCTTGCCAATTTGTTTTGCTCCAATATACATGCTAATAACCATTTTAAAAGGGAACATCCGTACTAACAGGCATTTTGGTGTGTCTTTCTCATCCTCCTATCAGATGTTCTGTGCCTTTTCTAGCTTGGAGTCCTCTTCTCTGATGCTTCATCTTGAGTTCCTGTAGTGGTGTCAGAGGCTGCCTGAAATGGCAAAGGCATTGGAAACCCTCCGTCATGCTCTGCTGAGGAAGTATGAGTGCCCTTCCCACCCTGAAAGGCCTGGGGATTAGACTGCTTAGGTCTGCACACGTTAACATCTAGCCTGGGCTCCTGTTTCAGTCCATCCCTCCTAAATATGTTCTTGGTCCCACCTTAGCGACAGGTACAGTTTTGAGACTGAAGCAATTTCCTTCCATCTTTCCTTACCTTTCCCAAAGTTGTGGTGCAGAATCTTCTTTTTCTTTGCCATCTGTTTTTTTTTTATTAGATCATAATTGTGTACATTAATTCTTTCATAGGATACAGTGTGTTGCTTCCATATGCAGTTTGGAAAACTCTCATCCAACTGGCTAACATAGCCATCACGTCTTTCTCATAATTGTTGTGTTAAGACATTTCTATTCAACCTTTAGACAAATTCACATGTACCCTAATAGGATAAATTATAGGCGTGATTCCCACAATATCATTCTCTTCACCCATTCTCCCCCCTCCCCTCCCCCTCCCGTTTCCCTGTAGTCTAGGGCTCCATTTGGATTGTAGCTTTCCTAAGATAGCTAACAATTAGTTTCATAATAGTGTTGAGTACGTTGGATACTTTTTCTTCCATTCTTGAGATACTTTGCTAAGGAGGACATTTTCCAGCTCTATCCATGTAAACATGAAGGAGTCTTCGCCGTCTGTTTGATCTCTCCTTTCTAAGTCCCACACCCCAATTCTCTCTTTTTAAAATTACTCCCAACAGAACTGGCTTGCCATTCGTATGTACCAGAAACAAGTTG